>QFET01008773.1:0-22063 GCA_003316355.1 Tuber calosporum | reverse complement strand
GGGGGGCGTGGAACTTTGTTTCACAGTGAAAAAGTACCAAACAAAATATTTTAAAAGTAATAAAAATGATAAAAAAATGATAAAAAACAAATGTTCATAGATAGATCACTCGATTTATCCACTATTGGTTGCTTTTATATTTTTTTTGTTATTATTATATGTGAGTTAGGAATTCTCCGGGAAGGAAAGGTAGCGAGCGGTAACCAGATGCGCTTTTGCGGTTGGTTGGTGTTTCAGATTGTTGCTGTCGTCATCTGCTACCCATGAGAGTTGAGGATACCGATATTACACATGGGTAGGGTATTACTGAGCACTGCTTGTGCTAAATGC
This sequence comes from Tuber calosporum, assembly GCA_003316355.1. Lineage (NCBI taxonomy): Eukaryota > Fungi > Ascomycota > Pezizomycetes > Pezizales > Tuberaceae > Tuber > Tuber calosporum. The sequence continues at coordinate 21,733 of QFET01008773.1, read as the reverse complement.
TGCTGGTGCTGGTACAGTATGGCACTGGCTGGCGCTCGAGGCGCACGGTAATTCAACCTCATATATTTGTGGTACGGTAGCCTTTTACCGATCGAGGATTATCAGAATTTTTCTGGGAAAACCCAGGGTGACACCGCCAGAACTAGGCATACTGTCGAGGAGCGAGTAACGAACGGGACATGACCTACGGTACGGAATCAGAAGAGGGGCTTTCGCGGCTGTTGAAGGAGCTCTGGGGACCGTTATCGTGTGAGATCTTTTCCGGTTATGGTTATCCAATTGTCACGTAAGTTATACAAATCACTACGGTAGATACATTCCATATCGCTCCATGGTGCCAGGGCGATGTTTGCCCCAACTGAGTTAATTGCGGCATTGTACCGTGCTGGTACGGGAACTGTCACGCAACGCATCTCCTGATACTGTACTTGTAACATAACCTGACGTGATCAGATTAACATGTGCTATCAACACTACACATTTGATTACCACCACGCACTATCCCAACCAGCCTAGCCACCATTAACTAATCCAAGCCCCAACTGACCATAACACAAACTTGACTTAACCCCCCCCCCACCGATATCAATCATAACTTGACTTAATCTGCGGCAACCGCTTGAGGCACGGTGCTCGTACCTCCTACGTTACCTCCACAACAACTAATCGACCTCAACAAACTCACCCACTCACCGCTAGACAGGGTTCTCTCTCTCTGTTCCCCCCCCCCTTCTATCCCACTGCTTCGCTGTCCCGACTGTGGGAACGCCACCTCCACTCTTCCACCACTACTACCTCCATCAGTTCCACCGAAAACGCGGGTACTTGTAGCCTACTTAATGCCGTTTGAAGCAATGTCGGCTTCAGTTGCGGGTTTTGACATCGACAACGACGGTGGTGACGAACAGCAGCAGCAACTGCGGGACACCCTTCTGCAGGAAAAGGAAAGGGTTTCGTTGGACACCCTTCCGGACGAAATCATCCTTGCGGTTTGTGAATTCTTGGATGTGCCCGAATTGGGGGCTTTGGGGAAGGTGATTGCTACTTTCTTTTTTTTTCTCACCCTTTCTTCTTCCCAAGGGAACTTTGTTCTACTATATCTTTTAGTTGGGATGGATGGGTGGATGGATGCAGGGCGAGATGCGATAAAATATCTGTGATACGTAGCTATGGTAGCTATGTTTGTAGGTGGGTAGGCAGATAATGGGCAGCTAGCCAGCTCGCTAGACTTCATTTGTATCGGAGGCACGGTAGAGCAACGTGTTGCACCGTGCCATGCAGCATCTTAACTGGGTCAGAACAGGAGAGAGGGAAAAAGGGGAGCGAGTGATCATTTCATCCTACCTACTATACTTACCTGCCTAACTAGTTAACAAGCTAACCTCCTCCTGCACCTACATACTTACCCAACTAACTCCCTTACCCCTATGACCACTGTCACCCACTTCTCCTCCCTACTCTACAGGTTACAGAAAAAAAAAAGAAAAAAAAAACGCTAACAATCACCAACCTCAGACAACCCACCGCCTCCGTGCCCTATCTACAGACCCCCTCCTACACAAGGTCCGGCTCCACCGCGCCAAAGCGACCCTTGCAGCCTCCCTCCAACACCGCCCCTCCCTCCCGCTCCTCCGCGACGCGCAAATCTATCTGACCCGCCGCCAGCACACCCAGCGCGTCCTCTCCCGCGCCTTGCTCGGGATCAGACTAAAGCACCACTTCCTCACCCGGCCGAGCCTTCCTGCGCTTCAGGAGCGTGGCGTGGTGTACCGGTGTGGCGGGATCGCGCCGGCGCTGGCGGGCAAGGCGAGGGATCTCGAGAGAGAGAGGGTTAAGGACAAGCTGAGGGGGTGGGTCGTTGAGAGGTTGAGCCTTGAGGAGGCGGTTGGGTGTGGGCTGGTCTTGAATAGGGCTGGGTGGGAGGAAGGGAGGAAGGAAGGAGTCAGGAGCATTGCTAGGAGGCTTATGGCAAGGTGGGGAAATGGTGGGCAAGAGAGAGGGAAGGGGAAGGCGGGTGGTAGTGGGGTGTGTTGGGGGAGAGAAAGAGTGGTCAGGTATGACCCACCCAGAGCAATGGTTTTGGGGCTCAAGAGATACTTTGAAAAGTTGGCTGCTGAGGGGGGGAATCGATCTCCGCATCATGCCGTCCTACCTGCCTAGAAGTAGGAATTGGGATCAAGCGGCTTGCAGATCACTTTATATCGAGGATAGGATTGGTAATGCTCAACCTATCCAACCTGTTGGGAGCACAAAGCAGAACCATGAGGGGTTTTGTGGATGTGACCAGAAATTTTACCTGTCGTCGACCTATACTGTACTTACTATCTTATCAACCAACCGCCCATCTCCCTGTTCGTAATGCCCGTTGCGCAGTCGTTATCATTGAACCTGGCACCTCCTCCCCATACCCCGGGCCAATGTACCACACATGTGAAATAAAGTGACGTGACAGGACTCAAACCATGGATATATTGGATTTTGTGCATTAAATGGCACCGTGTCGTACGGTAATTCCCGTGCTGCTGCGGCCTGGCTGGATGCGGGTTTGTGTGTCTCAGGGTAATGCTCTGGAATAAGACCATAGCAGAATATGTGGGGGTATTGTTTAGCAATACCCAGTCTACGGCACTATGGTACTACCATACTCGAGTATGTGACCTCTCCTTTTGTTTTTGTTATGATACCTGGTTGCGCAAGGGGTGACTGGCTACGACCAGGTCATCACCACCTACGAAGCCACAATAAACTCGTATCGCCGATAGTCCGCCAGGAAGGTTCGGCATGGAGCAACGTGAAGGCAGCGAAGCACGGTGGCAAGGGCATCACAACAGGAAAGGCAGGAGCGAGGGGCAGGAAGGAGAGGATGTCGACAAAGTGACAGTTCACACAGCCCGCACCTTTGCCCCCTACAGGTGAGTAAGTGAACTCACGTACAGCGCACCAGTTGTCTGGCAAATATATCGCTAAGAATGGCGGGAAAAAGGAATATTTGCTTTTTTGCATTAACCTTCTCTGGCTTGGTGTTGGGGAACTTCCTTGGCTTATGTTTCTAAATAAACTTTCTATCGCTCTAGTCATCCGCCTCCTCCTTCGCCAGGCCGTGCTCCCGAAGCAGAGACTGTATCTCCTCCGCGCTCCACAAGTGGTGGTACACCTTCCCATTCTCTGTCTTGCCAACCGTTGCAAACTCGACTGTTATCAAGGAGGGCACCATTAGCGCCGAGCTCCATCATGTAATTATAAACGCAAATGCCCATCTTACGAGGACACAGGGAAAGGCCAGAGACGTACTCTTCTCGTTGCTCAAGGTAGTGCTGTCCATCGTCTTGCTCAGCACTTTGACAGCAATTGCACAAGCTTCCTTCAGATCGCAATCTTCCTTGTAATCTTGCTTCAACAGACTCTGGGCAGAGGCGTTATTGGCGCCGACAGAGGTGGCTTTCCAACCACCGTAATTGCCGGAAGGATTGGATTGGTAGAGCTGGAATTCGCGCTGTGAATCGTAACCTGCGTAGATGAAAGAGACACCGAACGGGCGGAGACCTACATTGGAAAACAAAAAAGAAAAACATTAGTATTGAATGTGGGGGCGGGGTTTTTCTCCTATCCATTTATTCACCCCTGCGGGTTTAGTTGTTTTTTGTTTGTTGGAACTGACTTACCACCATGTTGGGTGTAGCCTTGCTTCAGATCACATAACCTCCTAACAAGCTGCTCACATGGGATATCTTCATTATAGGTGAGAAGGTAGTTTTGTGCAGCTTGGCGAGCGTAGTTAATCAAAATGTTGGCATCTGCCGTCATTCCAGCTACTGCGCAGATCATGTTACTGCATTCATCCATCTCTCCGTTAGCCCCTAGCCTTCCCCATAGCTCCAAAATAGATACAGTGGATGACAGGCAAGGAAGAAAGGATCCGGGCTACTGACTCGTTTAGGATGTACAGCTTCTCCGCACTTGTATCCTGTTCCAAAAGCTTACTTGTAACCTTTCTCTCTGCAGCAAGGACAATTCCATCTTTCGCCAAGACCCCTAGAGCTGTTCCGGCGTGAGAAATGGCTTCCAGAGCATATTCCACCTGGTAAAGGCGACCTTCGGGGGAGAAGATGGTTGTCTAGCCGGGTAGTTTAGTCAGCCTCGATGGTTGATCAATAGCAAAGGAAACGAGGGAGGGGCACAATCCAACCCTGGAATCATAACGTCTAGACATCTCGGATGAGGCTGGAGGTGGAATATAAGTTGTGTTGTGAGATGGAAATGGGGGATGAAGTTGGTTGATGGGATGCTGTTTGGCGGGGGTGGGGTGGAACTGGGTGGGTTGAGGTTTCAAAGGTTGGGTCTGGGGTTCGACAACGAGTGACGCCAAGACATAGAATGTCTCATGTGCAACCACGAAGTGCTCAAAGTCTTCACCAGCCACGGTAACCCGTGGTGCTCCCATCTTCTACGAGTACTATACCTTATCTCCCTATTGCTGAGACTTTGCCGGCCCTAACTTCGCGACAAGCAGTCTACCACATGGCTTCCTCCAAACTTCCGAACCGTCCTCCAGCTTCCGCGTCTTTCGGGGCACCAGCAAGACCTCCGCCGCTCGCTCTTGGCTGGACTGAGCACAAAGCTCCGACAGGTTAATTCCCCTTCTATTGCAGTTTATAACAGACGTGTCTTACCGAAACATAGGCCATACCTACTACTACAATGCTACCACAAAATCTTCTACATACACTCGCCCTGTTGCGCCATCGACAGCCCCCCCCCTCGCTTCAGGCCCAGGTCCTTTCCCGGTATTCACTGGAGCATCAGCCCCTTATGCTAGAGGTTTCCCGCCTCAACAAGTTCCTCAGCAACCATTCCTCAAACCGTTCCCCCCGCAGCAGTTCCCACCTTACCAGTATAGCTATGGACGCGGTGGGGGTGGTAGTGGAAGGGGAAGAGGCGGGTGGTTTGACAAACAAAACCGAAACTCGCGGCATCCCCAGCAGAAGCGACAGGAGAAGCTGGACAGACCAAGGTCAAAGTAAGATTCCCTGCGGTATTTTTTTTTTTTTAGTGTTTGGGTCTAACGAAAACAATTAGACGGGAGATACCAGGGATGAAACCATGGGTTCTTGTTACTACGAAGCAAGGGAGAAAGTTTGTTCATAACACAGAAACTAACGCTTCGCTATGGAAGGCCCCGGAGGACGTTCAGGCTGCGATTGATACGATGCTCCCGGAGGAAGGCAAATTAGAAGAACGGAAGAAGAAGGGCAAAGGCAAGGAGGCCGCCGTGCTAGAGAGCGTGAGTGGAACTGAGGCCAGGTCCGAGCAAGAGGAGAAGAGATGGGCTATTTCGGCTACAACGGCTGCGGTACAGGTGGAGGATGAGACTCCAGACAGGGCAAGCGCTGCGCTCCAAACGCAGGAAGAAGACGAGGAGGACGAGGAGGATGAGGAGGAGGGCGAGGAAGAAGAGGAAGTGGAGGAATATGCTCAGAAAAGGTTGAAAACATCAGAGCAAGGGCCAGTGGAGTTTACAGAGGACGATGTGGCTTGGCAGCTAGAAGCTATGGCTCAGGAATACGGCCTTGATGAAGAGGACCTTGAGGAAGGCGAAGAAATGACCGACGAGGACAATATTTATTTGTTCAAGGTATCTATCCCCCTGCAAGCTTGATTCAATAACTTTGAAACTATCATAACCCCTTATAGGAAATGTTGGCCGAATACAAAGTCAACCCATACAGCACTTGGGACAAGGAAATGCCCCGGATCGTAGAAGACGCTCGCTACGTCCTAATAAACACAACAAGAGCACGAAAAGAGGTCTTTACGAACTGGTGCCGAGAGCGTATCGCGGAACTAAAGATCGAGAAGGAGAAGATCAAGAAGCAAGATCCCAGAATACCCTTCTGGGAGTTCCTAAAGGGAAATGCAAGTGCCAAGTTGTACTGGCCCGAATTCAAGAGAAAATGGAAGAAGTCATCAGAGATGAAAGACAGCAAAGTACCCGACAAAGACAAGGAGAAAATGTATAGAGAGTACATCTCCCGTAAGTGGCCCATCTGCGCAGCTAGCTTACAAGACCCAAGCTAATCCTCATTAGATATGAAAACCTCCGAACCCCTCCGTGAAAACGACCTCAAGAAGCTACTAAGGTCCACTACCACCTTATCTCGCCACACCACCCTCGGAACACTCCCAGAATCAATCCTAGTAGATGTCCGATACGTCGCCGCGCCAGATAACGCCCGCGACAAGGTTATTCGGGATTACCTAACGGCTCTCCCAGAGGACCTAGAAGAGGAGAAGGCGCGGAGGGAGCGCGAGCGACGTGATCAAGCCCTCCGAGACCGAGAACGAGCCGTCAGGAAGGAACAGTGGAAACTCCGGGGCGAGGAGCAGAGGGCCAAAGAGATTCTCAGGGAAGAAGAGGCCATGATCGAGAGAGCGAAGGTCGTTGGGAAACGAGGACTTTTGGGACATATTATCAAGGAGGACACTACTGAGAGTGAAAGGGGAGATAAGGAAGGTACGCCGAAACCGGACGAGCCTGGTCGGGGAGCATCCGCAGAGAAGTGAGAACTTGTGAGTTGTAAGATGGTGGGGGGGCTGTGGAGGAAATCAAAAACCTGACGATGCCGGAGTGTGGGTATGTGGGTCTATGCATTATCACACCGAGGGATTGCGTGTAATGAAAGCTAGTTCATTATAGTCTTCCCGAGGTGTTTCCTAGTGAATCGCTGTTATGCACTCTAGATAGACCCTCGAATTTAATATTACCCTTTTTTATTTATTACAGCTAGAAATATTACAGGGGACCCTTACCCTTGCTCTGCCTTACCCGACTCAAGCAGTGCAGATCCTGTAATCCCTAGAATCCGTTCATTCATTTGGCGTGAGTATCATACTAGATGGGGGAGAAGAGAAAGTAGCCACTGCTAAGGTCACTGGTAAGGCCCCATCGGTGCCCAGACCCCCCTCTCAGCGCTCCATATTCGATCCTCCTCAAGGGTGAACGCCGACGAAGCAGCAACGTCCCCATCCGCGAAGTCGGAGGGAAATTGGCATGAATAACGCGTGGGCCTTTTTTAAAATACCGCTTGGGCAAGCTCTTTTGGGGCGGGTGAGGTTATATAGTTTACTGGCTACACACGCAGGGGCTTTAGTGTGTGTAGGATTGTCTATCTCTTGCAGTTGTGATGCCTTTTCATGCACTGCAAGTGTCTACTTTTTGAGATGTGGAGGTTCGAATGTAATAGCAGTCACGGATGCTCACTCGTAGAATGAATCTCCTACTCCCCCCCCCNNCCCCCCCCCCTCTCCCCAAGGTGAAAAGACAATACGCGCTAGCTCGGTCTGGAGCTCACGCTGCGCTCTACGAATCCTTTGTCATATTTTTCAACGGCTTGTCACTGTGACTTGGGAGACCGGCCGACCGGCTTATATCATTTGATCTCTGGCTGGGCACTTGTCTCTAGTTGCACGGATATATTAGGGCAATAACCTCAAGTCTTGTCACGAAAGATCACTCGCGTCAATGATCATTCCTGCAGAGTACAAGAGTGATTCAAGCCTGGCCTTCTTGCCTGTAATGCATTATGTTCCACCCTGCCCCACTCTCCCTTACAAAGACCTATTGCCGTCTAGTAGGTCAGCGATGTTGTAGATTCCCTTTCAATCCAACCTAGGGGGCGCGAGGTGATTAGGCTTCCAGATCATGGTAATGGCCCAAACCATGGTTTGTAACTACGAAATTTTCCAACCACGTCGCGCCAAACATCCCCTTAAAAGAAAAGAAAAGAAGAGAAAAGAAACTAGATTCAGAATCGTTAGTCGATTTATTAACTGTTCAAACAAACTCCCTCTGGCAAGCAAATACTCCACTGTTTCCCAAACTCCGAGCCCGAGAAATACGCAACGCCCATGCTACTTCCCAACCCCATGCCCCTGATTTCTCCCAAAATAATGTATGATAGCAAAAAAAAACAAAAAAAAACACCTAAAAATGTAAAAATGAGGGATGATAGCAAGGAAGGGGAAAAACAAAAAGAAAGAAAGAAAACCACCGAGGCTGTTGGTATCCCCAGCGGTATACTAGTACCGCTCATCCGAGTAAAGGCTCAGTAGGCACCGTACGTTGATGCAAGATGTAGGCTATACAGCAGCAGGTGCTCAGAAAGAGTCCCCAAGCGAAAGATAGGATATAGAAAGTCTTCTGTGAGACAACTATAGAACTAGGCCAGAGCCTCGAAAGCATCCCGGACTGCTGGACGTATATGAGGTCACTCCATTGGAAGGTGTTCAGAAGAATAAAACATCCTCCTACAACCCGGCATCGATCAGTAGCGATTCAGGTATTTGCGGGTCTTAAAATTACCGATGATGACAACAAGTATAGAGTTTAGTCTACCCCAGCCTCTTCCAAGAATCACCCCCCCGAGAAGGAAAGTAGCCACTGGTAACCCAGCCGAGTGCCCAAATTTACTAATCCTTTCTTCCCACGATCGAACTTTTTCGTCCATATCTGCAAGGGTCTCTGTAACATTCCCAATTATTTGGACTAGCTTCTCAGAGGACTCTGTTAGTTTTTCATGGGTGCCGGTGAGCTGTCCGTAGATTCCTGAAATTGCGTCAAATTTCTAATGTATGCCACAGATTAGATCTTGATATAGTAGTAATCCCTATAAAATTAAACCCACCATGGCATGGCTCTCTGCGAGAGCATCGAGTTCTCTAAGTTTCTCTAAAGACTTTTCCTAGATGGAATACAGCCGTTAGATACAGTCCGATAAAAAAAAAACGACCTCGTTTGCCGGTCTATGGCGACATATCTGACTAACCATTTTACTAGAAATCGAACCGAAGGTCTATACCCGTGAATTGTAAGTCCCATCGTCGAGCGGTTTCGGAATTTGCCACACCATACCTCGTCCACTGAGTTGACCTGTTGGTCTGTGATAATTCTAACTTTGTTGATTGACTGTTTGGCAGCGTTAATATAGCCGGATTTATATAAACACAATAGCCCTCACCAATTCGAGTCGATCGATCGCAGCTTGCCCCCTCTCGTATAGCCTTTCCAAGCTACCGCTCATGGTATCAGTCATTTTGGTTGTATCCTCGGCCAAACTTGTCTTTGCTCCACTGTAATCCTCGGCTAGCTCCTCTATAAACGTTTTAAGTTTTGCCGTCGCCTCGGTTTGCAACTTAGCCGCTCTCCAAGCGTCCTTGAGCGACACCTCAATAATTGTAAACAGTGATTGGTGAGTTTTGGTAATGTTTCTGTGAACATTGATCATTTCTTCTGCCAAGACAGTTAGCTTTTCAGTGATACATGCGATTATTATGGGTCCCATAGATACCCTTTTCAACTTCACGCCTAGCCGCAGAGCACATGGAAAATCCATTTGCACGGTTGTTGCTGTATGACGTCCACCATTGAGACTTCTGGGCTAACTTTCGGAGGCATTCTTTAGCCCTGCGGACCCTCTTTTCCCTAGCACCCTCAAATCTTCGACACTCGTAGGGAAATTCGAGACCGTCAACCTCAAACTCGCAAGCAGCCAGTTGAACGCCAAAGAGAATTCTCGAGTTCTCGTCTTCTTCATTGTCAATCCCTACTGACCTGCAGTCTCCGACTAGAGACTCAGAGGCGATCTTGTGACAGGAGGACTTTGATGAAAGTCTGTTCAATTCAGCCAATGCCGTTTCATAAGCGTCATCGATTTCAAACAAGGGGGTGAGATTGTCTAAGCCATCACTAGGGGCCCAATCATGTTTTAGGGACCTAACCCAAACATCAGGTATGGAAGGGGATGATATTCGAGAACGAAAAACACCCCAACACGATATTTTGGACCAGAAAAGAGAGGCGAAGAGAAGGGCTCTGGGAAGGAGCATGGTAAAAGCTTTAAACCCTTATGAATTTTTTATAGGTCGTGATCCTTTAGGATAGGTATTCAGTGGTGGCGTTGTCGCTGTTAGTACTTGGGGTAAGAGTGGAAGGGTAAAAGTTGCCCAGGATAAGAGAGTGGAAACCTTTGGATTTTTGTGCGTGCAACTTAGGGCTTAGCTAACACAGCCACCCAAATCTTTTGGGGTGACCTCAAAACGCAAGAGTTTAGCACGGTGGAGTATAGGTCACCACGTTTCCCTAAATTTCATGATCTATAGGACATCTAGATCGTCAAGTGACAATTAATTAGTAACCCATTTGGTAGAAAAATTTAATTCAATATTCTTAGGAACCGTGAGGGCGATTGACGGCTTTCACTTTCGGTGCAATATCCGTGCTGTGATTCCGGGGGCGTCTTTTTGCCTTAGTACGCACTCCCCTACCTCACAAAAATATCCCCCAACTAGAAAGATACATGAGAGCACACTCCAAAACTAAACAGTTTAGGGGACTCTTCTGAAATTTGTTTGTTTCTCCGATACTGTCCCATAATGCCTCCAGGAAAGCTACCTCCCTCCCAGCCTACACTTTCTAAACTCCCTATCCCTCCTCCAGTCCTGCTATGCTGGCCAATATGCAAATACTCTTACTCTATTACCCCAATTTCGAGTCGAAACCAGTCCCCTTGGCTACATTTTGCTCATAGGGACAACATTTATTTCGTGCTTCAAACCAACCAGCCTGATGATGTGTTTGATCGTTTAGGCGCACAGACGAGGATGAAGATAATTTGGGGGGCTCAGGCGTTGGCAAGTTGGTCCTTCCGTGTTGCCGTGGAGAGCTCTAACATGTGAGGGAGGATAGGAGGATATCGAATTGACAGCCTTGGTGCAAAAGACTATCCCCAACGGGAACTTCTTCCAGGATCCTCAACCAGCTTTAATGGCGATTGGGCGTTCACCGGTGCTAGCTATTAAGTATCTCCACCAATATAACGTGAGTATGGCTTATTTCATCTATCAACTCGCAATTATTCTCCTGACAGGATACAGATACGTCGTTTCCAAATCAAGTTCGTTTTAGAAGAAGACTACCAATCTGCTGTAGCAAGTTTAGAGAAGATAAACTGCTTCGTGAAGCCTCCGCCGGCCACTCAAGACATCACAGAACAAACTTCAAAAGGACCCTCTGCTCCGACAGTACGTCCAATATTTCCTCCTACTTTTCATCCAATACCAGATCACAACCCCAGCCAACACTCGCCTCCACGGACCCCATCCAACAGCCTCCCTAGCTCCACTTCATCCGATAGAACTGTTACAGCCACCCCCTTTGAATATCGTTCGGTATTGCCATCCAAGAGTATGCAACAACCACAGCTATTATGTGGTATTGGACAAAGCAAGGACGATCCTAGGACACCAATCAGGCACGAAGGGTTCGAGCGACCCTTGGGGAGTTCTTATACAAACTCCACCGGCGCTTATCCCTCAAGTCCTCCAGAACTATATCATATCCCCACCAGAGTTCAAGACCTTCCAGCTCCACGACCTCCCCCGGATCTAAGCAATCCCGAGCTACTCGAAATTTCCACAGCACCGGTTTCGAGCAGTGGCAGAAGCAGTTTGGCAAGGGCTCTTCCGCCCCTTCCTCGACCAACCCCTGTAGGGACTTTAAGAGCACCATCAAGAGCGCAGACATCAAACGGCTACATTTCTCGACCTATGCCGACCCCTGAACCAAATCCTGGGGTATTTCGTCAGACTAATGGCGAAAGCAGTAAACAAACAACCCCTACCTATCTTAACGGTATTTGCCGGGATATTCCAAAATTTCCCCAGGATAGCAATCCTAGGCAGGAGGATAGGTTGCCGCTCCAACCTCCCGTTCGCGAGGAAAGAGACATTCGCAGCCATCTCCCACACCCTAGCAGTAAACCCAATGCTGCCTCTGCTAGGGATGGTACCCTTGTGGGGAGTAAACGGGGGAAAGGGGTAGATGATAATGAGGACGGAAATGAGCACATGCAAAGGAAGAGACAGCGCACCGACACTGATGAAGAACGGACGCCCGAGGAAGAAGACTTTGCACAGATGGAGGAGTTCATCATCAACGCTATCCATGACGATAGCTTCGTAAGGCTAGTTGAGAGGATTGGTGGGATTTGGCAGAGAATGGGATTTGAGAAGGCCGTGCCGAAATTGTTTACAGAGGAAAAAGGTTGATACCCAGAAGAATATAGGGCGGCGGCTATTGTGCGAATGTGCATATAATCCTAGATTATATTCAAACTGTATCAATTGCTCTAGATTGCTGGTGTTTTAGTGGCTATATTTTATGGACTAGAAGTTTCGGCCATTTCTGAAGGACTTCTCCCTCAAATTTGCAATCTAAATCATGTATTATCACTCACAACCCTTGGCCAGTGTATCATACCGACATCCAGGGAAAGGGGGGAGTTTGTCCCGCTTGAGCTCTGATATAGTGTGATAGCACACCCAATGCCCAAGCTCCCTTCTAAATTTTCCATAACCCGAAGGCCCCTCAGGAGAAAGACTCACACAGGTATCATATCATACACAGGACGAGGTAGCACACACCGATAACACAGCTCACTATCCCGACCTGACGGATCCGAGCATGAGAGTGAGTGGGGTCTGCGGCGTTGAGGTACAATACTTATTATACTAACCCCCCCGCCCGGGGTAAGAATGCTTGAAGGGAGAGGTCAAGACGGTAGGTAGATAGGCATGATAGTAAAGTGGGGAAGGGGAGATGCTTTTATGGTAGTTATTTCAAGTTAGAAGTGAATGGGGGAAATGTCCGAGTTTGTATATTTGCAGCAAACTATCTACTTCTATGGGTAGGAAGAGAGGGAAGAAAGTTGCAAAGAAAGGGTATGAATATGTGCGCTAGAAATTTTAGCCAGTCGATAACCCCGACAAGACCGAGTTGGAAAAGAAAACCTCCGGAAGGAATTTATACATCGAAAAGCTATGAAACAGCTATTTGAAGAAATGAAAAGAAATGAAAAAAGTAAAAGGTCTAATTACTACTGGTAGCTAATTATACCAATCCAAGTCGATGTTATCCTTTTCCTCCGGGTCTTCAGATAGCATTGAAATTGAGTCACTGCCTGGGGTCTGTTCCTTGTGATGCACTTCCTCGAGTCCGGCTATTGTATTAGGCAAAGCAGCGATGGCACCCGCTGCAACCCCCTCCGCTTCTGCTACTTCACTCCCGACCAGAAGAGGCTCCCTAGCAGCGACACCATTGCCGTTATGATCGCTGCTGTCGCCATAGCCTACAATTTCTTGGGCAGTCTTTGCGGTATCCACAATCCGGTCTTCAGCAGTTGGCCCAGCACCACACATGGTGTGGTCCGCTTTGTCCAAGTCTCCGCCATTAAGGGTACTATGAGTCTCTTCGAGCACACCCACTGCACCTCTCAGCTCGGCGCCACTGCCACCATCGTTGCCTTCTTCGCCCTCATCGTCACCATCGCCGCCTTCGTCGTCTTGCTTCTCCAACCCTTCGGTGGGAGACCCACTATAATTATGACCCCCCTTCTCAAATGTGGGATTGGACTCAGTGGCTTCACCCCCAATCAACGCTTCGTACTCATCTTCAGTTAGGAGACCACTCGGCGCATCGCTAAGTTCGCTGCAGGAGTCGTCAGATGCGGTAAGAAATTGACCGCTCGCTCGCTTCTCCGGTTTCTGTATCCCTTTCTCCTCCCTTTGCGGCTGCTTCTCCAACTGTAGCTCTAGTTCATCCTCGTCATCGTCATCACCATCGCCATCGCCATCACCATCGTCACCATCATCGTCGTCATCATCGTCGAAGGTATATCTAACAGGAGTAGCTTTCTTGGCAGTGGTAGCGAGTCGAGTACTCCTGCGAGTTGCAACTGTATTTCCTTGTTTCTTTAGGAATCTTCCACTACCACTACCAGTAGTAGCGCCGTCGTCATCGCAGTCGCTGGAGTCTGTGTCAAACTTGTATTGATAATTGGATTTGAGAGATCTAGGATTACAGCGTCGGACCCTGGAGAAGGAGTTTGAATTGGAAGCTTTGCTGTCCTCTGTCTCCTCGTCAGAGGAGGTAACGACTTTTCGTTTACTGGTTTTTTTCGCGCTGGGTTTAGCTTTAGAAGTAGTAGTAGACTTAGGCTTTGCTGTTTTCTTAGTAGTAGTCTTAGTAGCAAGAGTTAAAGGAGGGGAAGCACGGAGGTTTTTGAGCCGTTGTTTGAGACTCTGAGGTTTCCCAGTTGGTTCCTTAGCAGTAGGGAGCTCCGATTCCTCAGACACGGGGTTGAACCCACCGCGGGGATCACCATGAAAACCAACGAATCCCTCTCCGCCCGCTTTGATAGCCTCTATGACTCTCGCTCCAACAGCTTTGCTCTGATTATTTGCCACCATAGTCATTGGATGATGAGTTCCTTCCTGCTCTTCTGATATCCGGCTGACATGATCTACTATACGTATCTTCGTAATAAAGCGTCGCCATAGACGGAGTGCTTTCATATCGCGATCTCTAGCCTCCTTCTCATCCTGGGCTTCAACTAGTCCTTCGTGCACCGCTTCTATAGCTTCTGCGTATCCTTTGGCGACTACGATACCAGTAGCGACGGGGTGTGCATGGCCGTGACGGTACTGGAAGTCTGTCTGTTTTTACAAATTAATAACAACAGTAAAAGAATTTAGAGAAGAGGAGGAAGTTACAATGGCCAGAGCAAAGTCAACGCCTACAAGTCTTGCGGCTTTATCGATGCCTTTTTCTATCCAACCAGACCCATCAATTAGCATTCTTCCTCCTCCTCGTAGATACAGAAGGGACAATCAACATACGAGGCAAATGCACCGCCCCCTCCGGCAACATTGACTCCACAAACAAGTCGATGTTCCCAAACTTGTTTTTAACCAACCTCCCATTCACCAACGGCTCCGGAACCTGAAGCTCCGTTTGAGACTCCGCATAAAGACCGCTCATCTCTGGCTCCACATGACCGCTCCTTGCACTGCGAAGTTTGGTACTAGGTAGACGAACAGCTTTCACATACTTTATGGGTTTGAACTCCTCCTCCGGCTTCACCGCCCGGCCGAGGCGTGCCCAGTTCTCGTGCGAGCGGAGCTTTATCACGTCCTCACGGCGGTATATAGGTTCTGTCTTTTGGTTCTTGCCAAACCCAGTCGTTAGAGTACTACATTTTCGGAGTATCCTGAAAGATTCATCGCGTTTGAGGTGGCGTTCGAGGACGTATCTGTTTGGAGTTAGTATTACTGGTGGTGGCGATGAGGGGAGAGGGGAGTACAGTGGGTGTCCCTTGAGATCTTTGAGGCTTTTCGGAACAGGTTCGTGAAGTGCCTTGTTGGTGAGTTCAGTCTGTTCCAGTTGTTTCCGATGCTGAATTGTTTATCAGTGGGTATATTGTAAGCACACTGAGTTAACCTAAATGCTCATGGATGAATTGAAAAGAGGAGAAAAGACTCACAGAATGTGCGCCTGTCGCAAGTGTAGCCATGACTTTATCCCACCAGACTTCCCCAGTGGGAGTTCCGGTGACTCGGACTTTGCGGGTTTTTGTAACGAATGCTTGCGCATAACGTCTTGTCACGTCAGTGCAGTCGCCGTCTGCGCGTTCAATTAGTACATTGAAGAGGCCTCACAAGTTCCACAAGTCAGAACTAACCGTCTTCAAAACCTACAACATAACTCATCAAATTTCCTGGAACTTGCACCGGAGGCTCGATAACGCTCGGTTTCCCAACAGTTTTTGTAGCAAACGGGTCCACTGCTATCCACTTCTGCCCTCCAACGCTCCAAGCCTCCACCCAATACACCGGCCAACCAGGCTCATCCCGTCTGGTCCCATAATCGTTCCGCCTACAATTCCGAATCCAGGTTTTGCTAATGTAGCCAATTCCTTTGTCTATACCTCCAGTAGTATCCGCCGAAATTTTCATGGGGGGCTCGCCCCTGGAGAAGGTGAACGGGAGCGCCTGGAGGGAGCAGACGAGCCGGCAGGTTACTCCTATCGACCGGAGCATTGCGCAGAACAGCTGCGCGCCGATATCCCTGGAACCCTTGCGCGCTTTGGAGACTCTTACAAATTCCTTATAACCAATGGGAGGGTCGCCGCCTTTGTGTATGAAGCCCTAATTGTTATATGCATAAGCGCCTTGAATATAAGCAGCAGTGGTAATGGTGCGGGAAACTACCTCCGGCCCATCCCAATGGCACTTGCTTAGCCCTGCCCTCGTCACTCGGAAATTTTCTACCCAGATATCAGATAAAGCCTTTAGCCCGTCCAGGAAAAGCAGCGAACGACGGAACGGTTGATCACTGGGGTCGTCAATCAGAAGCCGGCGGATTTTCCCCCTCACCAGTGATGAGAGATTTCCCTATCCACCAAATTTGTTGAGAAAATTATAACATAGGCAAACCAATTGAGTGAGTGGATATTACCTGCACCTCTAGACCACAGCACCAGCGATTCCGTAACGAGATGTGGTAGAGAAGGCATAATAAGTGCATCTTATGTGTTTCCCACCTGATTCTGCGTTCGACCGGAGTTATCACCCGTACTGCGCGCGCAGGTTTTTTGCCCTTCCCACTGAGGGTGAGAGATAGTGGTGCTGGCGTGAGGTTCTCATTGGAGGCGGATGATAGGAATTTAGTTATTGCTATAAAGCGTTGTGTTAGTTGTGCGATAAGCGTATGAATGAGTAGGCTAAGGCAGGCACACCCTGCGGTCCCAAATCCACATCCTCCCAATTGACCCCATCCTCATCATCTTCATCCAAGTCTGCGCCACTATCGCTCTCATCCAAACCACCCACGGCCTTACTAGGAATTGGCTGAGGGGCCGGAGGATGTCCTGCACTAATCCGAGCCTTCTTGTGGCTGCCAGCAAGCTCCCCACTCGTGGATACAGATTTCCTACTTCTTTTAACTCCCGATCCAGATCCAGAACCCGCAGCCGAAGCAGCAGCAGATATTTTTTTCTCAGAGGACCCAACACCGTTACCAGAGCCTGTAGCGCCCGCCGGCACGGTAACCCTCTCTGAACCCTCGACACCACTTCTACCTGGAACAGAAGAAGATCCAGCAGCGCCGAGAGTTTTGTTAGTAGCAGTCCCGAGTGTTCGAAGTCGACTCGACGGCTGTCCCGGACTCTTTCCCTCCATTTTTTGTTTCTATAATTTTTGTTTCTACACTCCTATTATCCGCTCTGTGAGGGGAGATGAGAAGGATGGGGTGAGAGTGTGATTTACCTGTAGCGGTTACGTTGGTGGTGCACTGGATGCGACATGACAGGGCGAGATCTGGGGAAGCCTGCGGGGAGACGCGACGAGTTGCCAAGAAGTATGCAGTCATAGGGCTACGCGCAATTCTATGGTCTCAATGAAGGGGATTTGCTGATTCGAGGCTTGGCGTTTATCGTGGTATCATATGCACGTAACCTACCGTTATGATACGAGCAATAACCGTGCCAAGGTACCCGCCACTTCTAACGACGCAATGCGCCCGTTGAAGTCAACGGCACTTCCAGAAAGCGCGGAACAGTTTGACAGAAGATTTATCATTTATTATCATACAAGGAGAAGGTTTTACAATAAATTGCCCAATTTGATGATTTAAAATCCTTTGTACCTTTTGCCCGTTCCTCTAGTCCTTTTACTATGTTATGCATTTCCTTTCAAAGTTCTTTGCACTGTTTTTTTTAATTTTGTTTTTGACAGCTTTAGGTGCAATATGTAGTGTTGGTTGCACATTCTCAAGTAGCTTCTCAGCACTGTCCTGCTGCTCCATAGCTTTTACTTTGGCGGCATTGAGTACTTGACCCTTCTGGATTCACCTGCAGTTCCCGTTCTATTGTATTACCCATGCTAGCTGAGATGCTTTTACCTTTCCCAACTCTTGAAGTGTAAATGTATAGGTGCCTAACTCTGTGTGTGAGTAAGGCTTCCCTTCAGGAATTTCTGATTTCAATTTGATATAGTGGAAAGTTGGTCAAATTGGCAGGTAGTGTTATATATATGTTGCTTATACAAGCTGATCATCTTTGGAGAAGTTGACCTAGTAGTTTGAGAAAAAGGCGGAGGTGTTGAAGGGCTCACCAGGGCCATTTGATCAAATACAATAAGTAATTTATAGATTATAATAGTGGGATTAAAAGGTATTAGACCAATTTTACTGTAGGCAGATGAAATTGAAGTAGCTTTGAGGATTGTTAATTAGATTAACTTAAATAAAGTGTTGTCAGAAATTCGACCTTGTTGAACTCTGACCAGCCTATCCTAGTAGCAGATTCTAGTGCCTTCTAATGGTAGTTCTTATATGGTTGAAAAAGAACAACAATATCTAAGAGTTGTAAAAGCTGTATACCATAGAAAAAAAGGCAAAAGGGACAATTTTCTTCTCATAACAAAATGAAATAAAAAACTAGGTACAATGAGAATCATACAAGCACCCAAAAGTAGTACATTCTATCCAATAATTTGCTAGACTACAGAGAACATTTGAAAATAGTAGAGCCAGATGGATAAGCTGCCTCATTATTGGATTATGTAGTCTTAGAGACTCCTACTAAGTTGCCTGGCATATTAGTTTGGGTATGCCAATTATCTATATGGAGGACTTGGAGAATAATCAGAATTAGAAGTGGAATTGCCTCCTGGCTATCAACAGTTTTGATGACCAGAGGAATCTAATTATCTCTTGCCTGAGGTTGCCAAGTGAGGACACTTCAACTCTGTTGTTACAATTGGTGTTTGTTATGGGACCCTGTTACTGACAATTGGGATACCCAAAGCATGTTATCAACTGCAAATTAAAAAAAGAGAGTTGTCTAAATCAGACTAAAACTGAGTAAAATAGAGCTTTTTGAAGTTAGATAATATTAAATTCCTGTAGCTATATCAGTTTTGATCTTATTTGGGTGCAGTTCTGGGAAAATCAGTAAGATTGCTTTTACGGTGTTTTCAGTTAGGAGAGGTTTTAGTTTACATAGCAACCAGGACTTTTTTAAGAAAAAAAAGGAAAACATTTTTCAGAAATAAAACTAATACAACTCAACCACCTATGCAGTATATTCATTTAAAATAGAGAATCATAGTCCTCTTTCCTTTTTGTTCCATGCTATGTAAATTAAATTCATTTCACATAAAGTTAATAGTTTTAAATACCTACTGTCAATTATTAACATATATTAAGAAATATAATAAGTGCTGAATAAGAAAATTAATATAGGTTTTAGCTTAAATCATCTGCTTTTCGCTTGTTTTTAGAACCAGGAGGACGGCCACAATCTCGCTTTTCTGAAATTGTAGCCTGAGATTAAGGTAAATTATCCTCATTCTGATTGTATTTATCCAATTTAGAACCCTTCTCACACTTTGCTTCTCCTGCCATTAATCCACAAGTATTTTTCTTTTCCCGTACTGTAGATATTAGATGATTATCAGGCTTTGAGTAGTACCATTGATTTTGATATTCGGGAGGAACGTAGGCAGAGTATTTATGCCAAAGATCATGCCGTTTTTCTAAATTCAATCATATGTCAGGTAATCCTACTGGTTCAATACTCATGAAATTTGATAAAAGAAAGTCCTTTTTTCTAATATCAATCCTAATCCAATACTCCTCAGGTAGTCTTTTTACCTCAACAATGCTTGGATTTGCAGAAGTAAACCGAAAGAACTGATACCTTTGGATACCTCGTAATACTTTCAAATAAGGCTTAAGAGCAGACTCCCAATCTCGAAAAAGAGTTTCTGGAGGATCATTGAAAAACCATACTGCTGTTATTTTACCTGCTTTATCAGTTGTATCAACAAGTTCAGCATACATTTCTGGAGTCCAAACCTCATTTCTGTTAGCTTTTTGCTTTACTATTCCAAATCCTCATTCTACACTATTTCTTGTATGACCCTTTATCTGAAATCCTAAGACAATTTCTTCTAGTGTCTGTGTTATAACAAGCCAACACAAGTACCAAAGCATAGTCCTCCTAAGATGGGGGATTCACCCCCTATGCCTAAAAGGGTCAATATGCGTAATTCTGCCAAAGCCAGGAAAGAGTGACTACAGAGAATGCGCGAGTTTCAGGGTTATTGCTCTGATGCAGACTTTCTCGAAGATTGCAGAACGAATAGTCAATCGACGCCTTATGAGGATTGCTTATAAACCGGACATGTATTGCATCAATCAGACTGGAAGCCTGCTACAGAGGTCCACAGTAGATGCAGTCTTATCACTGAAACACTGGGTAAAGGAGAGTCAATTCGCTGGAAAGAAGGTCTCAACGGTCTTCCTGGATGTGAAAGCAGGTTTTGACAATGTTAACCATAAGAAGCTCATAGGGATCCTTGAAAGAAACCTGGAGGTCCCAACATACATAACCGATTGGATACGGAATTTCGTCGCTTTCCGAAAAGTTACACTAGCCTATCCAGGCAGCTCATTAACGGAATCTAGAATCGATTGTGAGATCCCGCAAGGCTCCCCCCTGTCCCCGCTCCTCTTTGTGATATATGTTCATGGTCTACACACGGCAGATAACCCAAAAGAGAGCTTTTCTACTTCATATATGGACGATTTCCAGATTACAGTTGCATCTAAATCATGGTACTGAAATTCGCGTTTGCTGGAGGGGGAGGTGGAAAGGATCAACAGTGGAGCAGAAGATCTGGACCTTTCCTTCAGTATCGCCAAGACAGAGCTGGTGTACTAGAGAACGCCGAGAGAGAGGCAAGAGGTCTCCGAGTGTCCGATAAGATTTCAATCTCACGTTATACAGCCGGCCGGGAGAGTGGTAAAATGGCTAGGTTTTTGACTAAGCGATAACGAAGAAAAAATGACACATTTTACGAAAAGGCTAGCGCTTTACAAGCTGCTTTGTTTCGAATTCAGAGACTATCGATGTCGGGAAAAGGACTCTCGCCCTATGGAGCAAGAAGATTGGCCAAGGGCATCCTATTGCCAACCATGCTATACGGGGCAGAGATCCTTACCCTAAGCATTAACATAATAAATAAGATGCAGACGTTTTGGAATCGAGTCCTCAGATGGATAACCAACACCTTCTTCTCTACCAACCTGACAGCTTTGTCGGCAGAGGCGTATTTAGCCCCGGTCCGACTCTATCTGCTACAAGTGTTCCTAATGGCGGCAGTCCGCATAACGTCTGCCATTCCAGGGAATAACATTGCGACTGCAATGCTGCCAGGGGGCTTTGTTACGGGGTAGCCAATTCTGTACTGCTGAATTGCCTAGGCCGTGCTTGTCTCGAGAAGGTAGGAGAGTTGTCAGGAAAGCTTTGGTAAGAATAAAGATAAAGGATAAAGATGTTTCTCGAAAGCTTTTAAAGTTGTTTTTAACTAAAACTGAATATATTGTTAAGGTCTCTTCTCCGTTGCTTGATGATCCCTTAACTATGGGGGACTGCTAACTATTTATACAATTCTCCCGGTACTTATGTTGGCCATATATATGAAGCATCCTTAGATATCATGGCCGGGGTCATGGTAAGTGGAAACCCAGTTTGACCCTGAAAATGTCTGCCCCGCTCGGTCAAATGATCCCCAGAACTATTTAGCATTCTGAGGGTGTCTAGTACTCCACCAGTAAATAGCCTTCGATTCATTTGCCAAATGAACTAAGTTCAAGTAGATGTAGCCCAGTTGCCAACATCTTACGGAATACCAGTTGATCAGTCTGGATGGCCGTCTTTCCTGCATATATGCACTCAAGTGCATATGCATGCGGATTATCAAGAATCATAGTCCTGCATACATTAGAGTCTAGATCTTTCACCGAGACTGAGCAGCTCTGCTATAGACACTACTT
>QFET01008769.1:81796-96983 GCA_003316355.1 Tuber calosporum | reverse complement strand
CCAACCTCCACCCAACCCTCCAAAAATCCAGCAGAAACACGGCACCGTTCAACAACCCATTACTCCGCACCGTTGTCGCCAAAAACATCCACGCGCCAGCAACCACCACGTAGCCACGCACATAGCAGTACAATCCCGAGAATGCCAGTAGGGCAAACAGCGACTCGCTGTACGGCGCTGAAAGGAACAGTCCAGCGGGTGATATGACGTGCAGGAGCGCAGCTACGAGTGGTAATTTCCTATTCGAAGGGAAGACTTCGCGCGTGAGGGCGTAGAGCACCACTGTTGACAGTGCGTGCGCGAGGTTCGCCAGGAGGACGGCGGAGAGGGCGTAATCGTAGGGCTGTGGTAGATCTATATGCCTGAGTGCCGGGGAAAGCGCTAGTAACTATCAGCCCCTCCATCTCCAGCGGCCAGATGCAGAGGGTGTGGGTACCCCATTGAACTCCACAGACCGCCTTGACAAAGCCATACCCGAAAGCCCATTCTTGCTCATTAGCGTAGTCGCGCTGTGCCACTTTGACGAAGTAGACCGCGTCCCAGCGGGTCAGTTTCTGCAGCAGCGATTGCAGGAGGGTTGTTGGCGGCGGGAGGATTAGGGATGTGGAGGTGTCGTAGGGTGCTGGGGTTAGGAGGGTTATAGCCAGGAGGAGGAGCTTCCAGGATAGGAAGGTTTTTGTAATTGCGCTTGGCGGCATGGCGGTTTGGGGGATGGGGAGAGGAGAGGAGAGGAGAGGTAGTTGAGGTGGTCGCGAGATATACGAATTGGTTCGTTGGTCGACATGAGCGTGAGGATCGAGAAGGCTGGCTTGGCAGGACCATCCAGGATTGTGAACGCATACACCGGTATGCAGGAAACTACTGGAAATTTGCCTCTCCTGAACATAAATACTTATCACGTATTATCACTCGACTGAACTTTTAGCCTGTAAGAGCCCCGCTAAACCATAACTTCCGCCAACCAATCAATCTCTGCCCTGAACAGATTCTCTTACACACTCTTGTGAAAGCGTTAAATCAACGATTTCTCGAGTGGGGAACCCTAGCTAGCCGCATAGCGGAATTAGCAGAATAACTCGATTCTACAGTACCATACTAGGACAGATCGTTTCGCTAAATGCCCTTTTTACGCTAAAAGTGCTAACCTTCACCACCCTCTCTCATAGCATAATGGCTACGAGAATCTTCTAAAATTTGACACTGCATCATCAAGCCTATGGATGACGTGGGGGACATTACAGAATTTTTAGATATCATGAAAAAGTGGAGAAAATGGCATTTAAGTTCAAGGTATCAGTTGCCATGTATTTTTTTGTATGGAGCCCAATACAAATATTTAAGTTAGTTTCACACTAGTTGACACAATTGTAAGCAATCAATGTAGCTTTGATCCCTTGTACTTCTACTTCTCAAGGTTCAAACACATAGCAATTGACTAGCTAATAGAGAGATTTGAAGTGTTTTCATGTAGGTAGTGTTGGGGATTATCGGTTTGAAAATGTCTATCTTTCACTAAATTTGGGGTAAAACCGGGTCTCGAGCGAAACGTTTTGTCCTGGTATTTTATTAACCCCCCGACCCCTTGTAGGAGTCGATCTCCTGATTTATAGGCAGATCTATAATAGGTGTCGCACGCTTAGCCTCCGATGTTCGCCACAGCCCGAGTCCGGATACTTAGCAGCTTGGGCCAGGCCGAATCAAACCTCGTGATCCCGGGACCTGCCTGTGTTGCGGGAGCTCGCAACCTATTTAATATTTACGCCTTGAGAAACATCACGGAAATGAGAAGAAAAATAAAAATAAATAAGGACTAGATTGTACGTAACCAAACTCCCCAAACAATCAAAAAACAAAAGGAGGGGATGGACAAGAAAAAGGGAAAGAAAAACGGCCTGGAAAACAAAAAAAACCACCTCACCTCCCCATATATATCTACAATGTGAAAGCATCCCACCTACTTCCTCACCTCCGGGAACTCATAATCCATCGGTGCCGTGCCACTCGGCCCAGGCCTTTTCCCGTGTGGCGGGGGCTTAAGCCTTGCGCTTTCGAACATGAAGCTCCTGTCAAATTCCTCTACCGGGCTCCTCAGTTCGACTAACTCCAGCGCCTCCTTCAGCGTTTTGCCCGAGTTATCAAGAGCGGTAAGAAATCTAGCAAGTTCTTTGCATAAATCCCAGTCTCCCTCCGCCACTGCTCGCTCCAGTAGTCTAACCATGTCTTTTGAGGAACTAGAGAGTTGCTCAAGCGTGTGGAGGACGAGAAGGTAGCCGCCGGCTGTTTTAAGGAGACCTCTGGAGAGGGACTCTTCAAAGAGGGCTTGAGGAGAGCCGACTATATCGAAGAGGTAATGCCAGGAGGCTACTTCAGTTTTTCGTGTGCAGCCCACTATAACGTCGAGGTATTGGGGAAAGTGGGAAAGGAAGCGAATGACTTCGGGGAGAACGGCGGCTATAGCCGTGAGCATTATACAAAGTTGAGTAGAAGAGATAGTGGATGTTACCTTCTGGGTCTGGGGGTCGGTCGGCCTCGTCATCCAAGACGTCATGCAATAAGACCTCTAAAATGTGCCCAAAGTACCGGAGTTTTTCATAGTTGACGGCTAACTCTACGGCGACCCCTGGTCTGTGGCACGCAAGGTGATGCCGTAATACATGGTTAAGGAAGAGATGAGTCTAAGTTCAGATGTCTGTTAATAGGTGACCGCAGGCAAGAGATACCAGGACTTACTCTGGTGGAAAACTTGAAGTATGAGAAGTTGATATCTCTTCGTTGAACCAACTCAGACTCGATCCCAATAATTATGCCTTTGCTCAGTATCGCAGACGTGGGGTAGAAATCAACAGCGATCCTAACTGGAGGCGGAATTTCTCGGCCACTCTCCCCAGGACTAGGATTGAGAATCTCTGCGACATCGCTCCAGACCTGTTTTTTTTTTAAAAAAAAAAAATTAGGGCGGACACTCTTCACCACGGCTAGGGGATGGCTTACCCTCACATCAATGCCATCAAATATCCACAAAGAGTCGGCAAGCTCATTTACTCTCCCCGCCGAGGGAAAGTTCCCGTCATAAGGCGTCGTCCCCCCACTTTCCGACGATCCCTGCAAGTGGTGGTGTTGTTGTATAGGACAATCCCTCATCAATGCGTAGTATTCTACATTTTGCTGAAGTACCCGCATATCATACTTTGCGTCTCCTCCTTCCGTGGTTGATGGTTGTAGCACTACTAACTTCCCGTCCACAAGAAAGATAACCGTTGCAACTGCGACATCTTGTGAAGGGTCGCCATCGCGAAGCTGTTGTTCTGGTAAGATCCAGCTTATTGCCCTTACTCTTGCGGGCGCCCGGACGATGCCATGGAAGTAAATTTGGCCAACTTGCACAAGTTTTACAGTATCCTTCGTCCCTTGTACAATGAAATGATATAAAGCATTGTCGTAGGTGTAAACTAGAAGTGAGTCATCTCCAGCGAGGGATATGGAGATGACAGGAGATGGTAGTGTCTCTATGTGTAGTAATAATGAATTGTCGAGTTGCAACTCTCGGGAATAAAGTCTCAACTATAATCGCCGCGAATGTTAGCAGGCCAAGCTGTAAAGTCTATTATCGGGGACCACAAACTTCATACAAATCATCACACTCAACTGCAGCAATCAAGATGTGTTGATACCAGCACATGCCCCCCCGTACCACGAAATCCTGTTCCATATTCTCATTGACAAATGTTTTCCAGCGCCCACTATTGACCGAATAATGAGCAAGCCCTCTCCTACCAGCTATTGCGACGTATCTTCCGTCTGGCGATATAACAACACTTCGGATTGGCCAGTTATCAACCAAGTACACCGAAGGCATTTGCACATGATGCCACAGCACACTGGTGTCCTGTGAAATTGCCGTAATATCGGATTTATCGTACCCACGATATATGAGTATTTTCTCATTCGTATGTAAAACCGAGCGGGCAATGTTGGCTGAGCAAAAGCAGCCAGTAACTGCTGACCTCGCAAATTCCATGACCCAAATTCGCTCACCTCCCCCCTCTTTCACAAGCATCATTTCTCCACCACCTGATATCCAGCTCCCAGTCCTCACACCACCTAGATATCCTTCACCCGCGTTGCGTTCTAGTAATCTGGTGTCCGCAGAGAACGAATTTCCGCCGGGTTTTCCATAGACACTCCATGTTGCCCAACCTTTTTCGTAGCCAGCAAAAAGGCAATATCCGTCAGGCGACCATGTTATAAACGTTGACTTTCCAGATGTTGTAGGTGATGTCGGTGCTGAAAACGCATGCGACAAGGGAATACTCCCATTATAGTCACGGACATTATAAATAAAGATCGATCCGCTAAATACCTCACATTAATGGAATCCTAAGTTAGGGATGAGACAGGCACCCACTTGGCACAAGCCACTGCAATAAGTGAAAATCGAGCATTGATGGCAACTTTCATAGCCTTCTCCGCAGAGGAGGATGGGATATGGAAACAGTAGCCCTTGAACATGCGCGAAGCATCACCATCCTATGGCACCTGCGTGTTAGATATCTCATCACTCATAAAGCAGGAGTGCAAACCTCTAAGGCGGCCCTTTGCACAGCATACGCCTGACCGTCACTTGTAACCCATGTTGAAAGATTCATCGGTCTGTCATGAACGATCTCCGTAGCAACAACTGCTTAACAGAGCTCGAAGATCAGTATGGGGCTTTGAATGTGCGGTGAAATGCCTCCAAGAAACACCACATACCAAGTTAATGCACTAACCTTTCTTTTGAAGCCAAAGCATCCGACTGAGCAGCTCTGTAGTTGTTTGGTTCCCTGTCGAATCCGGTGTCCATCGAATACATTGAACTGCAGCAGGCTTCACAGTAGCTACCATCAATTCATCATCGAGAGCCAAAGCCCTAATTTTCACAGCGTTTTGTTAGCCTCTGTCTCAATCCCCATGGTGGCGGGGTGGCAAAACCTGCTAATTCCTGCATCAACCTTGATAACCATCCTAAATCTCACGGAGAATTCCCTCACCCCCCCCGCCTCACCTGCTCCAAGAAGCAATCCTCCCGGACCAACGGCTGCCTTCGCTCTAGCGGCCATTGAGCTCTGTCGTGCATGATGATGACTATTAACGAAGCTGGGTTTGTACACTCTAGCATTTGGGTCCGAGGCGAGTGAATACGTAATTAGGTATCCCAGTGTAGTTTGCACCACGAATATCTGTGAGTCCGGTCTTATGAGGAGATCTGTATTAGGGCCGTACGAGCCGAGGGAGATCTGGGACCTGCGAACATGAGCAACGACGGCCGTGGGCTACCCACAGCAATATCAGGCTTGTATCAGCATTCAGAGCGCAACTTCCCAACCTATCGGGAGGTCGCCCCCACCTTCATTTGCCAGATTGTAAGCTCGGAAGCCGTAATTGTTGCAAACAGCATTCCATTCCTAGCCACCCTTAACGACAATATGTGCTTCTTTCGCTCCTCCTCCTCCTTTCCTCCGATAGATCGGTTGGGTATTTTCTGGCCGGTTCCTTTACTTTCTGGCCTCGGCGATGGAGCTTCCCTCAGCTCCTGATCCATAACCTCCTTTTCCCCGACTTTCTTTCCTTCCTGAGAGTTTTCAGCATCGTCGTCGTCGTCGTCGCCTTCACCCTCCTCATTATCCACCTTTTCGTAATCGACATCATCATCGTCGTCATTGTCATCGCGATCACTGCCCCTGAGCAAAAGCGAAGGACTATTTTGTATGAGCTCGCCAGAGCCGTCGTCGGAATCGTATGTGGGCGACGAAGAGTCTGGAGGAGGTTTCGCCGCGTATATTCGAGGAGCGCCGAGGGGCCAATACATGATGTCCGCCGCTTCACTGGCAGGGAATGGAGGTGTTGGTTTGGAGAAGGGTGGACTCCGGATGAGGTTGGCCGGGATTGTAAAAAATGTCACAGCACGCACCGCACTTGTATGATGCAGGATGTGCTCAGTGCTCAGTGTACGGATGTTGACTTGGCTAGAATAAGTTGAAAACGGACAGGATTGGGCAACACAAGACTTGAATTAACCCCTGAAGTTTTGTGATCTTTGGAGATTTGCAAAGTGCGGTACTGGTGACACAGTTGGAGGCCAGATGTGAACTTTATTCTGAAATAAAAACAGTACATGTCCCTTGCTTTAGAGATACAAGTACAGTACTTGTACTGTACGGCACGGTATCATACTAGCAATACGCCATACTTTGAATGTCGTAACTTATTAAAGAAGCTCTTGGGGTTCCAATGCGAATGCAGCCGGTACAAGGGCTACTGCGGAAATGTATATTTAGGGACGCCTAGCATATCATATTCAAGTGCTCGAGTATGATACCATCAGCCATTCAATGCCTGGGGCGGCAGCTCACAAGGGCGAGCTGGATCTATGATAAATTTAATATGATACGAGTAATCGAACTTTAGACCTTTTACAGCACTGTGCCCAGACCCCATGATCGCAGATGCTCCTCGATTGTAACTTGTGGTCTCTGGATCTTCCGTTCCTGAACTCAGGCGCAAGAGCCGGTAAGTTAACTACCAGTCCGTAAAATATCAGAAAATAGAGAAAGTGTCTTGGCGCCAAGCCTGATGGTCATACCGCATGTGTAATCCCCCTCCTCGTAGTGAGATCTCCTGGTAGCAATAAACTGTGTTGACTATACCGGATAATAACGCTCTCCTGGTGCCAAGTCGTTCTATCTGTTTCTGAATACGGCACTGTACGAATTGGTGAGTATACTCGGGTATACCGGTACTATACTGGCACTATCGTAGACCTCAAGTGGAGGAAATTTGGGCGAACTAGGAGAAAATGCATGAGTATCATACTCAGCACTCGGGGGACTCATCGGGAGCTGGGAAACATAAACCCCGCCCCTATAGAGAATCGTGTGGGATCAGGAGAAACAGTTTTCCTGTTTTTAATGACCCCCGAGGACAGTGCTATGATAAAGCTCTCCACGGTACCGAGTAGATATCACCCTGAAGCCCCCCGGCGCTGCAGCATTGAAACAGCCAAACAACTCTTGAAGCTTGTAATATCAACAACTCACTGTAACTACCGCAGGAAGGTGGGTCTCGTGTTCCGCTGAGATAACCTGCAACCCACATCATTCACAGCACCATGCAAGAAGCAGGCGCATGAACGATTTTGATAAGAGGGTGATGCAGGTTGAGATAAAGCCACTCACTGAATTCAGAGTTTACGATCGGGTCAGCTTGTAGATATCCTGAGAGTGCTATCGGTACTGTCACAAACATCGTCGGATATTTAAATGCCTTTGACGATGCTGTCTTATTGACGAAGCTTCACCAATCCAGGTGTTGGGCTACGCGAAACCTTGATGACCCGGGGATTCGAACCGGGACCCTTCGGACTAGCGAGATATGGGGGTGACCCAGCCGGTTCATAGTGAGGGAGGCCTTGGCATACAGTAATCAACGTCTGGGGGAAAAACTTGATCGCGTCACTTGTTTGAGCAAACCCATATAACCCGCCCAACACTTACAAGTGGTGACAGCGATTATACTATACCAAACCGCCCCCCGACCTGTCGCGCTTCATTCCTTCCGGGGTTCTCTCATTGTTCGGTGTTCTATCCACAAAAGCGTGAGGGAAAAGCAACGAGAAGGAGAAGGAGAAGGAAAAGGAGAAGGAAAGGGAAAAGGAAAAGGGAAAGGGAAAGGTGAAGAGGCCAGAAAAAAACAAAAACAAAGAGAGAACGGAAAAGAGGAAGTCAGCCTTGGGAGACCTACTAGTGCAACGAACCTCATCTTTCGAGGCTCCTCCGCAACACTTCAAACCCACAAATCGCACTCCTTCATCTTCAACGCTTCGAGTACGGTATTGACACCACTACCTTAATTGTTCCCCTGCAACTTTAGCTAGCCTCTTTCTCCTTTCGGCTTTCGAGGTTGTGACCACGTTCTCAATCTTTGGCGTTGGTGTGTGAAACAAGATCTTCATCATTCCGTCTTTGCTCTGATCTCTCCTTCCCCCCTTCCCTCTCTATCGCCAAAAATGGCCAAACCGCGAAGAAACGTCAAATTCGCCCACCGCTCGCAACTCAGCACATCCAACGACTCAAGCGCAAGGCGAAGTAGCTTTTCAAGTGAAGATGGTGTTTCGAGTCCCTCACGATCAGCTCTTCATGGAGATGGAACAGATTCAGGTGCATATAGGTCCTCTGTAATACAGGTACATCGCAGTGAGATTGATTGATCGTTAGGCCGATCTTTTAATGGCTCTCCCACTGGAACGAATAGTGCCGCTAACACGTGTGGGATGAATTCAGGAAGAGCCTCCCCCGCTTTCAGAGTATGAGAAGAAGAAGCAAACATTCATAACACGGACGATATGGACGCTCTTGATGATAGCACTCTTTTTCGCTGCCATGGCCGCGGGCCACATCTATCTAGTGATCCTGGTTACTGCTGTTCAGGTAATAACATTCAAGGAAGTCATAGCTATCGCAAATGTGCCTTCGCGTGAAAAGAAGCTGCAATTCACCAAGAGTTTAAACTGGTACTTCCTGGCTGCCACCATGTACTTTTTGTACGGCGAGAGTGTAATTTACTACTTCAAACATATTGTTGTGGTTGATGCATTTCTGCTACCCTTTGCGACCCATCACAGATTTATCAGCTTCGTGCTCTACATAATAGGTGTTACTTTTCCCTTCTCCTGTTGGTATCATTATTCTGAACATGGATATAGGATTTGTCTTCTTTGTTGCCTCCCTGAAGAAGGGACACTACAAATTCCAGTTTACGCAGTTCGCATGGACCCACATGGCTCTGTATCTGGTTGTGGTCCAAGCGCACTTTATTATGAACAATATTTTCGAGGGAATGATTTGGTTCTTCCTCCCAGTGTCCCTAGTAATCACTAATGACATCTTTGCCTATATCTGCGGAATCACATTTGGGCGCACCCAACTCATCAAGATCTCTCCAAAAAAGACGGTAGAGGGCTTTGTCGGTGCCTGGGTCTGTACTGTTTTCTTCGGGTTGGTGATGACAAACATCCTGATGCGGTACAAATACTTTATCTGTCCAGTTAAGGTGAGAAATTCCATCAGATCTCCTAATTTGGCCCCAAAACACATCCCCGAGTAACCCAATATCCTGTCTATCAAACCCTCGGCCTGTGGAGTTGGTGGTGTGATGAGATGCCTTTTTTATATAGACGTTAGACTTCTGAGCGCCTCCAAGAAGCGCGCGCTGCGGAATCATGGCATACCTGACCCACTTGACATTTTCTTGTTTCCCTCAATTTAGCCCATGCATTGGCCTTGGTGGCGTTACTGATGTGGGACCCTCTCAATTGATAGGATCTCGGGTCCAATGCGTTCACCGGGCTTGAATGTGATCCCAACCCAGTTTTCCTCAAACATGAGTATCAGCTCCCGTTCTTCCTTCAGCCCGTCCTTGGCACAATTGTAAAGGTTCAGCCCATGCAATTCCATATCCTTGCGATGGCCACTTTTGCTTCATTGATCGCACCCTTTGGAGGATTTTTCGCCAGTGGACTCAAGAGGACCTTTAAGATTAAAGATTTCGGAGACCTTGTTCCGGGCCACGGTGGCATCACTGGTTATTATACCCCCCCATATTATCGAGGCATGTCTAACAGCTTTTCTCAGATCGAATGGATTGTCAGTTTATTATGGGCTTCTTTTCTTATATGTACTATCAATCCTTCATCGCTGTAAACCAACGTGCGAGCGTCGGCGGTATTCTCGAGACCGTGGTCACAAGCCTCTCCCCCGAAGAGCAACTAGAAGTTGTAGAACGGTTAGGAAGATACTTGGTAGGCCAGGGAATCGTTAGTGATAAGGTCAACCTCCTTCCCTCCCTCATCGCGCAAACACATCCTCATAAATCCCTTTTACTAACCAATCCCAGCTTCTCGAGTGTTGGAACAACGCCGCCAACGGCTATTAGCTTAGGGCAGGATACGCCAGCTCTTACTATCCACTTTAATTAATTATTAGACGAAACCATGGCGAACCAAAGAATCATTCTACGATGGGGCTTTCTTCTTTTTTTCTTAATAAATGGGTCACAAAACGGGAGGGAAAAGGAAAGAAGCTGTCAAGGCGAAACCTTTCGGGTGGGAATTGATTAGGAGTATAAAAGGGGCAAACGTAAATATCGCGGATTGGTGGGTGCTCAACATGGATGGGTATTGCAAGTTCGTTTTGTGCTGTGTTGTGGGAGTGCGGTTTGGAAACAATCAAAGATGAATCAGAGAGGTTTCAAAAATCGGGAAATGGCTGGGGAGGTGTGTCGTTTTGCTTTGCCCTGCTCTGCTTTACTTTGAGGGGTTTGGAGACTGTACATTTTTCTGCTATCTCTTCTTTCAGGGGTTTTTTCTTCTCATCTCTTTCTTTCCCTTTCGTCCGTTTTCTCCCCCCCTTTTCTCTTGGTTTAGTATCAACTTTTTTAAACCTATTTCTCTTTTCATATTTACCCACCCCTCCCCTTCCCCTCGCTTCTCTTGCTACGATTTCTTTGCGTCGATTTTTAGCAAGCGTGTTATCGTCCTTACCATTTATGTCCGTCTCCACCTGTATCTGTATCTGTATCTGTATTGGGATGCGCTCAGTTTCACTATCTCTGCACTTGGCTGCCCAAAATTGCCTTCGAGGGGACATGGGTTTTCACAAGTTGTTTTGTTAGTTTACAGTAGTTCATTATTCCCTCACGGATGGCTTCAACACCGCTCTGGATTTCCACCTTACCTTCCCAAGGCTTTAATGTCCTCCACGATAATGATGCCGGACGAAAAAGCACCCGAGTGATAATCCATGCATGCATTAGTAACAATCCGCACATTACCACTATATTTTCTTAACTCCACCCACAGACCAGCTTTCATAAGCTTCACACATCTCGGTGGTAATCTGCGGAACAGTGTTTTCCAGCGCCGCTTCAAAATGCCTGGCATAAACCGCTTCGATGGAAAAGGATTCGCGCATAGCGTAGTGGATAGCCTCGTCGCATATGTTGACTACTTCTGCGCCTGAGAAGCCTTCCGTGGCTTCGGCAAGGTGACCAAGGTCGACGTCTGTGGATATGGACATTTTACCGGTCTTTATCTGGAGAATTTGCTTTCTAGCGGGTAGGTCTGGAGGCCCGACGTAGAGGATTGTGTCGAGGCGGCCGGGGCGGAGGAGCGCTGGGTCCTAGGTCGGTTAAGTAACTTAGAGATTAATTGATTCGTGAGAGAGGAAACGTACAATAATTTCCGGACGGTTAGTAGCAGCAAGGATGGTCACACCCTTAAGGTCTTCAATACCATCCATTTCATTGAGCAGTGTAGTTAGCACATTTGTCTTCCCACCACCTCCTCCATCACCTCCTCCGCCACTACCACGGCTAGCACTCAGTGCGTCAATCTCGTCAAAGAAGATAATACTAGGACTTGCAGCACGGGCCTTCCTAAACACCTCCCTAACCGCACGCTCCGATTCGCCGAGATACATATTGAACAACTCAGGGCCTTTGACAGCCATAAAGTTTAACCCGGCTTCTGTAGCTAGTGCTTTCGCAGTGAGGGTTTTTGAGCAACCAGGTGGTCCGTAGAGTAGGAGACCTTTTCTTGGGGTGCCGCCTAGACGGGAGAATGCCTCTGGGTGGGTTAATGGCCATTCGACGGCTTCTCGCAGGCGCTGTTTGACTTCTTCTTGGCCGCCGATATCTGACCAACGCACCTTGGGGGGTTCGAGGAAGATCTCGCGCATGGCGGATGGGCGGACATCTTTTAGTGCTGAGTCTATGTCTTCTTCGCGAAGGAGGAGTTGGGGGTGAGGCCCTGGAGCGTCATTGAGGGTGAAAGTTGACAAGTCGAGATCGTCCTGTTCCAGGCGCTTCAGCGCGCTGGTGAAGGCCGTGCGAACGAGCGCTTCTAAATCTGCGCCAACAAAACCATGGGTTTTGGCGGCTAGGTTCTTGATCGTGGCTTCCTTGAGCTGCTCATCGGAGAAGTCTATGTTTCGAGTGAGGATTTTAAGAATTTCCGTACGGGAATCAACATTCGGAATACCAATTTCAACTTCTCTGTCAAATCTGCCCGGCCGACGGAGTGCCTGGTCAATAGCGTTTGGCCGACTTGTTGCTGCTACAACCACTAACTTCACTGCCTCAGCACTACCACAATCCCCATAAGCCATTCCGTCCATCTCCGTCAATATTGTAGAAACAATCCTCCCTTCGTTCCCGTCACCTTCACCCCTCTTAGGCACTATGCTATCCGCCTCATCCATGAGCACCACCGCCGGCTGATTCTTCCTGGCTTCCGCAAAGACTTTACGAATAGCAGCCTCGCTCTCACCAAGGTACTTGCCTACTACACTTCCGCTCAAAATGTAGCACCTGGCTGAGATCTCAGATGCGATGGACTTGAGGAGAAGAGTCTTTCCGGTTCCGGGAGGACCGTAGAGGAGGATTCCGCGCGGGGGGGTTAGGTTGTGTTTGGTGAAATGATGTGAATGGTGGAGGGTTGAGAGGAGGAGAGCCTTAAGTGCCGCGATTTGTGGGGCGAGGCCGCCGATGGACGAGAAATTGGTTTTCGAGGGGGGTATTATAATTGCAGAGTCGGATTGTGGAGTAGGTCCTTTTGAAGGGTCTAACTTAGGCGCAGGAAGTATGACGAGTTTTGAGGATGGGGAGGAGGGATTGGCTATCTCGACAATTGTAGATAAGGTCGCTTTATACACCACCGGTCGATCCTCGGCCGGGACACCTTCTCCAATGACCGCTTCTATTCGAAAAAGCCTTTTAGCACCTTTATATTCTGTGCTCGGGATGCTCAAACCATCGTAGATATACTTTGACTCAACTGGTCCGTTTGTCAGTCCTATCCGCCTCCTGCTGCGTCTCGCAAGTGCTCACCAAAAATATGTTCCAAATACCATCTCCACCCTTCCTCCACCACAGACCCCCCACCCCCCTCGCTCACCGCAACCTTTGCGGCATCAATCACCTCTCCGGTGTACTTCTCAACGCACACTTTATCTTCATATCTAGCTCCCAACAGCGCCTTCACATTGTCCGATATTAACGCAACATGTCTCTGGACATGCGGATCAGACGACAGCCAAGCGATGACTGGGAAAAAATTTCCCCCAATAGTAGAAATCTGGCAGAGTTCACCAGACTTAACACCAAGCGCTGAAAGAGCTGCCCGGTGAAGAGTTAGTCGGAGAAAGGTTTTGTGTGAGCATGCGCATGGAGCAGGCCGTCTGGGGGAGAGAGATATTCGTTAGCTATTAGTTGGCCACGGAAAGCTATGGGTGAAGTCTTGGAATACATGGTAAAGACAAGAGAGGAGGAGATGGCGCCTTTGGACGGGCTATTGAGGTTCAAAGTCAGAGGCATTGGACCGGAGTGAACGAATGGAGAGTTTGGTATGTGCTCGGGGGGTTAAGGTTTGCATGGAGGGTGGTGGTGTGGGGCGGCTCTGGTGTCACGTTGATAAATTTGATAAGCTCTGGGGTGTTGCCGGGTAATCCTAGAGGCTCGTAATTAACCAATGATTGGTATCGCTTGTGGAGGAGGCAGGAGGGGAGGATTCTATTTTTGGCGGTGAATTGAATTGATAACTCAGGAACGCAGTTTGCAATTGCTGACATCTATCTATGCTGAGGATATCTCCTATCTGTGACAGGATTCCATCCTTTCCAGTACCTAATGCCCGGTCAACTTGATAACCCCCGACTCAAGTCCTCCGAACTTGCTCGAGTACGGGTACTCGTGCTAGTACTTGTACGAGTACAAGCACCGCACGTTACAATACTCTGATTGCCCCTATCCCGGGACAGTTTACTTCCGCGGGTTCAGTCTCCGCGGGCCTCTGGTGCTGGCACTGCACGAGTACGATACGATGTTCTACCGGGACCAATTGGGTGGGGCAAAGGAGAAACAAACCTTGCCCTCAAGCCCCACCCCTTTCGTCCCACACTAAATGCGGTAGTCTATCATAGGCGCTTTGCGTTCACGCATCCAGAGTCAAATCCTGACCATCTGGTTGGTCCACAACCCCATTTATTACTCTAGTGACCTGTCATATTTGGCGGATTGTCCAGTCGGATCCCTTGGAGTGCTTCTGACGATAGCTTCAAGTCTTTAAGTTGGAAGGATTTTTCTTCCTCTTTAATCTTGTTTTTCGGGAATCGTTTATGGCTTCCATCTACCTTGCTTGGTTTTTCGGACTCCCATCACGATGGTAAACCGATCCTCCTCTTTTTCTGGCCGTGCCGTCGCTGAGGCGGGCATGGTACTCTCTTGGTGGGTTGGGCGTATGCTCGACCTAGAGGCGGAGGTTTCACGCCTCCGTCACCACGTTTCGGTCCTCTCCAAACAGTTGCATTTGTGCGAGCAGGAGAGGGATGCTTTGCGGACCTTTGGTCCTCCTTCGGTTCCGTCTACGGTTTTTGCTGGGGACGATAATGTTTTGTGCCCGCCTCCTCTTGGTGAGGGGGTGGCTGATGAGGTGGCGCTCCCGGTGGTGAGGCTTCCCTCTGTGGCGCCCTCGGTAGCGTCGGTTTGTTCGGTTGTGGCTTTCGGGGTGGCGTCCTCTCCGCTGGGAGTGCAGGCGCCTGGGGCTGGTTCGCCTGAGCCCTCGGCAGTCGGTTCGGTGTCGGTTGCTTCTGGTTCGTCCGGTGGCTCGCGGAGGTCAGGGGGCATCCTCAGCATCGTTTCTGGGCCGATTATGATGACTGGTCACTCGAGTGATGAGGATGTTGTTTTGGAGGACGTGGTGGTAGCGAGAGGGTTGGGAGTGACCTGGTTGGGGTTGGTGACGCCGTTGAAGAGGAAGCGGCAGGTGGAGAAGGAGGAGAGGGAGGCTCGTTTGGTGGCGAGTGGACATACGTGGTGCTCTACGTGTAAGAAGTACCTGCCTAACGATGGCCGGTTTGACCGCCCGCCGCGCTATGTTGCGAAGCCGGGGGCGACCTTGTTGCGGTTCTCGTTGTGCGAGGGCTGCTGGACCCGGGAATGGGCTAGGTGGGCCCGGATCCAGGAGATTGGGAATGTGGCGGGTGACCGGGCAGAGATGGGTAGGCCGGCGTAGTTGGTGTGTGTGGTACATGGGACTTTGCTTGTGGTTTTTCCCCTTGTGGTTTACATAGGCCCCATGTACCTAGTGTGTGTTTTT
>QFET01008769.1:0-81773 GCA_003316355.1 Tuber calosporum | reverse complement strand
TTTTTTTGGGTTGCTTGAGCGTTTAGCTGGGTCTTCCTGTCGGTGGTGGGGTGGTTTTTCCCCTGGGGGTGCCATTGCCTATGTCCGCATACCCGGTTGGGTCACTGTTTGAGTGGCATGTGGTGCGCTCTCGCTATGAGACTTACGGTTGGTAACATACCAGAGTTACTGTGGAACGGCCCGGGATGGAGAGAGGGTTTTGCTTGCTCCCTGTGGATTAACTGTAACGCCGTTGGTGACCGTATGCCTATTTTTGGCGGTGTCTCCATAGTTTTTCTTAAATAAAATTTGATAAGCCCACAACCCAATTTGCATGTGTTCCAGAGTCTTTTCGCAAAGTCTCTCATACCAGTTCTCAAGTGCCGCCACCCGATCGCTGGTGCCATGCTATGAAAAAAGGCGGAGATTTTAGTGCGGAAATCTAACGATAAATTCCAGAGGTCATATATCTTGACTGCAGCCTAGCTGAAAACTCTTTGAAGTGGATATAGTGTTACGATGGTATGGTGCACACCACATAAAGCCCGTATGATAGCACTGGCATTTCAAAATGTAATGCCTTAAGTAATCAGAGTCAGGGATATTTTACAATTCAATAAGGTTTTTTTAGGCTTGAGGTTTAAATGTAGTTCTCATTGTATGATAGCTTCTCTAAACCTTTTTTATACTGCTAGTATCATAATACTCGTACGCCTCAGCCAAGATTTGCCTTTCCCATTTGTCAGTGAGTTTGGGCTAATTCTTTTCCACAAAAGAAGGATAGTATACGAGTAGAGGTAATACAAAACTAGAGCATGCTAAATCATTTAGTACAAGTATCTAGAAGGTCAAGATTGCGTAAACCTGTAAGTTAGCAAGGAACTTCAATCTCATCAAATACAATTCATGCTGCCTTTCAGCTGTGCGCTCGGATGACCTTTGACCAACTACCAGTCTGCCAGTTCAGGATCCATATTGTGAGAGGCAGTTTGTAGTTTACATCTTCCTGGAATCTGCTATCAGATTGTTAGACCCCCTCTAGTCCTACACTTCTTATACAATACCTCTTCGGCAGAAAAGAACTGGCCAACCCTGCTATGACAAATGGGGAAGGCAAATGTTGGCTGAGACGCACGAGTAATTATTGTTATAGACTTTAAACTTATTCTCCCATGATAATGTCACAATTCAAATGTAATACAAGGGGAATCAATTAATTTATACTATTATAGAACAAGCCATGTAAATAAAGTTTAGAGCAGCTATGATACAATGAGAACTAACGTATCCTACATAGAAGCTGGATATCACCGGGAAGCCGGATGTCTCAAATGCTGAGTCAGCCCATCAAGACCCCCGACAGTTAAATATCAAAAGTCATATTCTAAGAAAGTAAACAACCTATAACATTTCCTTGTACAACTGTTAAGGGTAGCCAATTCTTAGGGCAAGCGAATCGAACTAGTCTTAAATCTTTCTTCATAAACAGAGAGTGTCTAGGAAGGCTTGTAGGTAAAGATTTCTGAGTAAACTTAGGATATTGATAAGATCTCTTCTCCGTTGCTTGATGATGGCTAAAGCTCGGGAGGCACTTCGATATTTATATCCCGCGTCTGAGTGTTCGCGGACTACAACTAATTTCTATACAACTATGTACTATCTCTCACAAACTATCTTTGATGACCCAAGTGCGAAGGCGATTTGACCCCGAGAATATGATTCCCCCCCCACGGCTTACAGACACATCAGAGCTCAGCTTTCTCTGAGGGTGTAGTACCCTTATCAGTTTGAGACGCTGTTCCTTCTTTCTGCTGTTTAAACCAAGCAGTCCATCATGGGATCTACCAATGGTTTCTTAGAACACCAAGTGGCCAGCATGGTTGTTGACCAATCTGCTTCTTCCCGATACTTCCAGTAGCTTGCAGAGAGCTTTCAGGATGACTGGAGCTCACGATCGGTCCAATACCATATCGTTTTGGCTCCGCCCCTCCTTATCGACTTGTTCCGATAGGTGTATGGACCTTTCTATGCTTGCATTCAGGGTCTAAGTGTGTTCTCAGTGTTTCCCTGGAACCCACTTAACATATTCTCAATTTCGTTCGGAGCGTCCCGTCACCTTTGACCACCCCCAGCGAAGGCTGTACGGGAATGGTCATAACTCTGCGGACACTAGTCCGATGCACTTGATTCCAGCTGCATTGGCACGGTCGAGTCTCCCTCTTCCTATACCCTGCTAACAGCATCCGGTCGGACGGACGGCGACGACATATATGGTATTATGAGTGGGGTACCAATTTATGACTTTTTGGTGAGAGGACGTTTTTGCAGTAGGTGCCGCAGGTGACGTGCGGGCCCAACAACGGGGCCGGAGGGGTATGAGTAGGTTTTCAGCGTATTTTTCGTATGAATACAGTTCTGGATTCAGTGCCTCATACACATGTGACTAACATGAGCTACCTCCTCCGAAGATTCGTCTCGAATCCCTTTTGTTGGTGTTACCCTCTTTTCGCTTTTCCTTTTTATCCAAAAATAAAACAACAAAATTAAAAAATTAAAAAAAATAAACTCCCACTTTTTGAACTCGACTTAGTAGGGTAAAAAACCTAACGCGTTTGCTTGGCCACACTAGGAAAACCTTTTCCTTGTCATTCAACATCGCCCGCTTTGGCATATCCGGATTCTCCCTATGAAATGCCTCCACCAACTCCTGTGCATGCTCTAAGTGGTCTGGTGGTTTCCAAGTATTTTCATCTTCAGAACACCCAGTCCACTTCACAAAATACCGTAACTCACGTATCTGTCGGTTCCGACCTCCCACGCGCTGGGTATAAGAGATTATTTCACTCTTCACAATTCTTTTGATTTCCCATTCAAAATCTGAATCGATTTCTTCTGGCTCGCGGGGAGGCTGTTCCCTTGCTGGTCGATTGGATGTTCGATATGGTTCCAACAGTGATATTTCAAATATCGGGTGGATTTTCCACCTTGGTGATATTTCGAGTTTATAGGCATGTTCGCCCCTTTTTTCCAATACCTTAAAGGGGCCATAGAGCTTTGGGCTA
Organism: Tuber calosporum; assembly: GCA_003316355.1. Classification (NCBI taxonomy): domain Eukaryota; kingdom Fungi; phylum Ascomycota; class Pezizomycetes; order Pezizales; family Tuberaceae; genus Tuber; species Tuber calosporum. The sequence continues at coordinate 78,732 of QFET01008769.1, read as the reverse complement.
ATCTTCTTCGAGGGCCGCTTGGTACGTATATTTTTTGCATTTAACATAACCAGGTCTCCGACCTTGATGTCTGGTTGCTGCTTAGCCTTGCGGTTGTAATATTTGCTCATATTTTCCCGTGTTGGTTCCAACGCCTCTGTGGCCTGTTGGTGTATTGTTTGCATCCAGTGTGCATATAGCTTGGCGCCTGGGTTTTGGGCTTCATGTTCCTTCATCCATTCCGTTTGTGGGTGGAATCCATAGTTGGCGTAGAAGGGTGACATGCCATGAGCATTTGTTACCGAATTGTTGAAGGCATGCTCAGCTAGTGGGAGCAACTAGTACCAGTCCGTTTGATCATAATTGACAAAGTTCCTAAGGTATCCTTCCAGCACTTGGTTGGTCCTTTCAGTTTGTCCGTCCGTTTGGGGGTGGTACGCTGTTGACATCTTTCGTTTTATTCCCAGGCTTTTGCATAGGGATTCCCAGAATTCAACCAAGAATTTTGCATCCATGTCAGATATGATTTCTGCCGGAAGACCATGTAGCTTCTAGACTTCCCACAAGAATGTGTTTGCAACTTCCTATGCAGTTGCATTACTTTCCAGACCTATGAAATGCGCCATCTTTGTAAACCGATCCACGACTACCATAATTTGTGTTCTTCCTTGTGATTCTGGTAGTTGTATGATGAAGTCGGTCGATATCGATGACCAGGCTGAGAACGGAACTTCTAGAGGCAGCAGCAGACCGAACCGAGCATGTCGTGGGGATTTATTATGTTGACATTCATCGCATGACCGTACGTAGTCATATATCCACACTGTCAGCCCTTTCCAATAAAAGTCTCTGGAAATGATTTCCAGAGTCTTCTCCTGTCCAAAGTGACCAGCTACTTTGGAGTCGTGGCAACCTTTGGTTATAGTTGTCTATAGCTATTTGTTGTCTGGAATGTATAAGCGATTCTTATAGTATATCAGTCGTTCAGTTACTGCCCAGTGACTTGGTAATGGTTTGCCCTCATCGGTTAGCGTTTCCAATTCTCGCTTGCGTTCCTGCCAGTCTTGATCGTTCTGGCCTGCCTCTTTGATGATATTTAATAATGTATGGTCATATTTCCTAATATCAACCTTGGACATTATAGAAATAGACATTAGGAGTATCCCTTTGCCTTGTCTTGCTTGATGGTCTGTTTCATCAAGAAACTCATTTTCGACTTGGTCCGCATGCAAGTATGCAACCACCACCTGGGTCTTTATTGCCACTGATCGTCTGGGTGAAACATCTGTGCTTCCGAATCCGCCTATGCCCCTTGCAGTATCTGCTAGTCTATCCACTTCCATCGCTTCCGCCATGTGTATGTTCTCAATGATCATTTGTGCCCTTCGGTCCCCTTTGCGAACCTGGCAATCTTGGTTTCCATGGTTCATTATGATAACCTTGACTTCTCCGGTGTAATCAGCATCGATTACTACTCCGCCAATGCTGATCCCAAATTTGGCTGCCATTCCACTGAGTGGTGCCAACCTGGCGTATGTTCCTTTTGGTAATCCAACGGAAATTCCTGTTTCCACCAACCTTTGCCCTTTGGCCGGAATTATAAAGTCCTCTAGTGCATACAGGTCGTGTCCGGCTGCTAGTCTGGACTCTTTTGTAGGCATTCGTACTTTTGGAGACAGCAATTATATTCGCAAGAAATCAGTCGACTCGTGCAAATTATTCTTTCCTCTCTTTCTGGCTGATTGAAGTGCACCAGTGTGATTTGGAAGTGAGAAGGCTTGAGTATTGACTGTTCGCTATGCACAGCTCCCTCCTCCGGATGGTACTCCAGCCGTAGGCTTAGTGCATCTGGCTTTCCGACTCGTTTTCCCGGTCGGTAGACAATCTTGAAATTGTAGTTCGCTAGTTGCTGAGCCTATCTTATCTGCCGTGGGTTCCATACCTTAGTTGTAAGGAAGTTCTCTAGATTCTGGTGATCAGTGTACACAGTCACTGGTTTTTCTGTACTAACCAGGTACTATTTCCATTGTTTAAATGCTTCCAGAATCGCCAATAGTTCCTTATCATGGATCTCATAATTTCGCTCTGCAGGGCTCAGCTTCCGTGAGTGGAAAGCCACCTGATGTAGCTTTTTGTCTTTAAACTGTGAGAGGACACATCCTAACGCAAAATCGGTAGCATCTGTTTCCACAATTGTGTCTCTGTCAGGGTAGAAATGACAGAGTATACGGGCAGAGATGAATCTTTTCTTAAGTTCTTCAAATGCCGCATCTTGTTCTGGCCCGCAGCCGAATTTTCTGGGGTCGCCCTTCAACGTTTCGGTTATTGGTTTGCAGATTTTTGAGAGATCCTTGATGAAACGTCGGTAAAAATTGGCGAAGCCAATGAATAATTGCACCTCCTTGACCGACCTTGGTGCCTTCCAATTTTTTATGCTTTCGACCTTTCTTTCACTCATAGTGACTCCATCAATTGCCACAATATACCCCAAAAACTCCACTGTTTCGACATGAAAAACTGATTTGGTAGTCGATACCGCTAGATCATATTCCTCCAAGAGAGAGAGTACCTTTTTGACTAAGTCAACGTGTTCATTCTCTGTCTTGGAGTAAATTAGGATGTCATCTAGGTAGACCACCACTCCATGATCTAAAAATTCGCGAAGCATTTTGTTAATCATGGCCTGGAATGTGGCTGGTGCGTTTACCAGTCCGAATGGCATTACTTTGTATTCAACGTGGCCGTATCGGGTCCGGAAAGCTGTTTTCCACTCATCTCCTTCCTTTATTCTGAGGAGGTAATAGCCATCTTTTAAGTCGAGCTTAGTGAATATTTGAGCGCCTGCCATGCGGTCACGAAGCTCCCTCATTAGGGGTAGCGGATATTTGTTGGCTACCGTTAGCTTATTCAACTGCTGGTAGTCCACATATAGCCTCATTGAACCATCAGGTTTAGGGACAAATAAGATTGGAGCCTCAGCAGGAGATTTGCTTTCTACGATTTTCCCATGATCTTGCATTTTCTGCAGGTATTTGCTAAGCAAATCCAGCTGGTGGGCAGACATAGGATATATCGGGCCCCATGGCGCTACCAGGCCGGGTATCAAGTCAATGGCCTGGTTAAACGTACTTCTTCCAGCTAGTTTCTCTGCCGTTTCTGGTGCAAAAACCCTCATGAATTCATGGTATTCCTGAGGTATTTGCAGAATCTCTTTTGACTCTGGAGTGGGTTCTATTTCGATTCTTCCAATGTATCGTGCTTCAGGGTCATATGCCGCGGTTTTGTCCCATTCAAATGCCAAGTCTATGCCTTCACCATTAATATAACTTTGGCATTTTCATCTTTAAATATCCATTTTTGCGCATCCTCAATATGTCTTATGGGATGTTCTGTATGCCACCATCCAAATGGGATGATTAGGTCATATTTGCCAGCATTGGCAATTTCGCAAGAAATGTGAGATCGGTGTGCATTGCTTCCGATCTCTAAGAGAATAGGATATGTGTAGTGTTTGCCCCCATTTGCTGCTGTGGTTCCTTTAAAGGTGTAAATGTTCTAGCTATTTGTGCGGGTGTGATATAGTAAGCGATGTTTATTAACCAGTTCTTGGTTAATTAGGAATATGTTAGACCCTGAGTCTAATAAAACATGGAACGGGATTCGTTCTCCATTTGCTTCAATGGTTGCCCTGCCTTCTGGGCATGAATAATAAGGCGGGGCAGGTGCTTCGGTCTTAGTTCTTTTAATAGAGCGGCTAGGGGCCTGTGTAGGTCTTTTGTATGACATTTTCGTAGTTGTGGTAACTTAGGGTGTTTGTTACCATGCCCGCACAGTTTCGGCTATTTAAGCCTCCTCAGACAAACTAAAATCTCTGTCTTTGGTGTACTGGGCAGCCCACTACTAGCGGTATTTACCCCTTGCCGAAGGGTTCCCATACACCTGCCATTTGCCCTTCTCAGTCCATGCTTTTGTCTTCACTGGAGCCGCACTTGTATTGTTTCGACTATATGAGCGTATTTGGGCTCCGGCAATTCTTCATGCATCGCCTCGTTTACTCCATGAGTCTATCGTGCCTATCCTGTCCACAAAGCCGGAGTCCAGGTTCGGGACGGATTTACCCCGCTCCATTTAGCGTGTGGACTCAGTAGCCGTAGTTGCTCATTCTCTTCCACTTCATTTTTCTTGATGTCCGGGATCCTGTTCCGTTTCTTCAACTATTCTATTGTCCAGCCAACCTGTAATATATTTCGTTCCTGCAAGGCTTCTCACGATCCAGGCTAGACTGATTTCCCCTTGTCATTCTTAAGAGGTTCCTAGTCAGCACTGGTCTGTCCGCTCTTCCTTGGACCTCTTGTAACGATTTAGGGCTTTATAAGGATGCGGGTTTAGTTGACTGTCTTCCGTACTGAGGTCTGATATACATCAAATATGACGCTCCGCTTTCTTCTTTTTGAGTTTCAGGTTCCCCGAGTTAGTCCCGGACTACCACGAGCCGCTGTACAAGTTAATTGCTTCTTGCTCGCCTGTCATTCTTAGGTCTGTGATACTCCCGTAGGTCTGGATTCCTTTTCGTGACTCTCACTTTCGTTTTGAGTTTCCCACAGAGAAGCGCGGAATACCTGCTAGTAGGACCTTGCAGAGGTCGAGCCCCCTTGTTGATTTCGGTTTTGGTAAGGGGTCCATAACCGAGTACCCGGTCGCCGTCACTGCCAGTGCCTGAAAGCCTTTTTTAGGTTTCATCTATGTCGTCCAGATCCCAAATCCAGGGCTGGTTGACTTGGTTCACCCTAGTCGTAGGTTCTGGTTGCCCCTTTGTTATTTGTGGTGGTCGATATTGGGGTTTGAAATTTCCCCTTTTCTGCCCTATAACCGATACATGGGCCTGTTTTCTGCAGAATTTCCAAGTATGGTTGCCCAACGTGCAACGTGTGCATTGGTTGGCTTTCTTTCGTTCTTCAATTTTGTCCTTAGGGATTCCTTTATGAGCTTTGATCCAATTCGTGTACTCAACCTTTCCTTCAGCGGGGGCTCTTTTCCCTTTTTCCGCTTGTTTTTTCAATTTGTAGGCTGCGTTTTCTGCTGCTATATAGGTTTTCCATTTTTTATTCCCAGTAGTGGTCTTGCTAGGTTTGGATTCCTCCTCCCGTTTTCTTTTCTGGGAGTCACTTTTTCCCTGGTCGTTTTTTCTGAATAGCCCTTATTGTTCCTTGAACGATTCTTCCGCTTTGGTGACCCTGCAGACTGCCTTGATCCATTCGCTACCCAGGTCATGATTTTCATGTGATAGCGTACACATGGTTTCGATAGGAAGTTGCTGCTGAATTATAGTTCTCCAAGCAATGCCGGATACTTCTGCCTCAATTTTGTTGTTTTCCATAGTAAGGAGATACTTCTCTATGTCCCCTGTATACCTAACCTTCTCCATCTCGGCTAAGACTTTTTGTGCCTTATGCAGTACCGAAAATCGTTCTGTAACTTCGGCCCAGAAAGTGATCCAGAAATAATAACCCTCATGTTTGGGGAATCCGAGGTCTCCAGTCATTTTCTTTCGATAAGTTATCGAGAAAGGAGCCACCTCAGTTCCTTCCATTCTTCCTAACGCATACTTGATGCGTTCTTCATCGTTTTCCTATTGCCATGGGTTTCTCCCAAAGTAGTCCTCGCAATTTAGTAGCCATACTCTCACATCCTGAGTAGGCTTGTTTTCGAATTTGAACGGTGGATCCGCTTGTCGGCGGTTGGTTCTGGACAGTGCTTGCCCTAGTCGGTCGACCCACGCGTCCGTTTCGGATTCGAACTTAGGGCCAGGCAAGGGTCTTCGTGATGGCTCACCACCTCGTCGTGAGGGGCCATCTCCTTCTTCAGACCCAGGGTCATCATCTCCCGGGTTGGGGGCATTCGCCGGGGGGGGCGGTGGAGGTTCCTTTCCGCCATTTCCGTTTCACTCCCCACGATCCACGGCCTTTCCCTTGTCTCTTCGGAGAATAAACCGGAACTCTTCTCCACCATCAGCCGTGGTCCGTTTTTCTAACCCCGGATTTTCCACCGGCTGTGGTGCCACTGTGTCCCACACGCTTAGTAGTTTCCTCGCAAGTTGTAGTTGCACCAAAGTTTCATTCATCCGAGTGAACATTCGATTGAGTTGCTCGGATGCGGTATTTAGCCTGATCACATAGGCCTCTCTTTCTGACCGCTCTTGTTCAAGGTTTTGGTGCAGTTCTCGTAACTCCTCTCTGGTCCGCTCATGTTCTTTTTGTGCAGCCACTTGTCTTTGGAGGGGTTCTGCCTTTTGCTTAGCCAAAGCCTGTTCTTGCTGGCAGTCTTGATCCTGCGACTTTTGTCCTGTTGTCCCAATGTTAGCATGAAGTTGGGTACCTACCGCTTCATGGTATGCAGCCCGTTCTTCCTGCGCCCGTAACTTTGCCTCCAATCTTTTGGTGGTTGCATCTTGGAGTGCGGCGGTTTCGGTTGCTAACATTTTCAGTCCCAAATTGACCCGTTTCAACTCTTTGCCAATGATTTGTTCTCCACGGGTTATCCGTTGAGCATGGTGCTGGAGTTGGGTTGCCTAATCCTGAGCTTGACCAGATAGTTCACGGTAGGCCAGACGTTGCATATCAACCGATTCCTGAAGGGTATGGTCGAAGTAGCTCATTGCCTGACCTATGCGTTCTGCTAATCTTTTCATAGCTGGATTTCTGGCGTCGGGGGGACGGGGAGTACTTGAACGAGTTCCTGGGGCCGATTTTCTGACTCCACTTGGCTGTGAAAGGTGGTGGAGTGCCAAAGGTGATCTGGAGCGACCAGGTGTGTGATCACTTCCTACCAGTGATACTTCTTCGATGTCTGACATTGCCTTGTCCGTATCGACAGTTAATTGTCGTGAGGACATTTTTTCTAATGTCAGTTGGGATGTTTTCGCAATCCTCAAGCAGAGGGAGCGAACGAGGAAATGATGATACTGAAGGAACTGGAGGTTCCTTCTTCTTCGGTGTCGTAGTCAACTAACAGTTTCCACAGGAAGGTGGGTCCGTAAAAATGTTTGTAGAATTTTTGGAAATCTGTTTCGGTAGGGACGAGTAGAGGATCTGTGAACCAGGATGGTTCTTTAGGTATACAGAATTGAATCTCCGGAAGGGACTTTTCAAGTAATACTTCGAAAGGGGAGGTGTAATTTGAGGGGCGAGGTTCGAGTAGAAGCTCGTTGAGGAGGGTGGAATCAGCTATGAGCTTGTGTGATTCCAGAGGTATGACTTGGAGATGTCCAAATATCATGTAGTGAGCCTTGTTAACAAGGAGAAATATCAATATACTGTTAAGGGTAGCCGATTCTAAGGGCAAGCGAATCAAACTAGGCTTAAATCTTTCTTCATAAACGGAGAGTGTCTAGGAAGGCTCGTAGGTAAAGATTTCTGAGTAAACTTATGATATTGATAAGATCTCTTCCCCGTTGCTTGATGATGGCTAAAGCTCAGGAGGTACTTCGATATTTATATCCCGCGTCTGAGTGTTTGCGGACTACAACTAATTGCTATACAACTATGTACTATCTCTCACAAACTATCTTTGATGACCCAAGTGCGAAGGGGATTTGGCCCTGAGAATATGAATCCCCCCACACGGCTTACGGACACATCAGAGCTCAGCTTTCTCTGAGGGTGTAGTACCCTTATCAGTCTTAGACGCTGTTACTTCTTTCTGCCGTTTAAACCAAGCAGTCCATCATGGGATCTACCAATGGTTTCTTAGAATACCAAGTGGCCAGCATGGTTGTCGACCAATCTGCTTCCTCCCGACACTTCCGGTAGCTTGCTGACAGCTTTCACGATGACTGGAGCACACGATCGGTCCAATACCATATCGTTTTGGCTCCGCCCCTTCTTATCGACTTGTTCCGATAGGTCTATGGACCTTTCTAGGCTTGCAATCAGGGTCTAAGTGTGTTCTCAGTGTTTCCCTGGAACCCACTTAATATATTCTCAATTTCGTTCGGAGCGTCCCGTCACCTTTGACCACCCCCAGCGAAGGCTGTACGGGAATGGTCATAACTCTGCGGACACTGGTCCGATGCACTTGATTCCAGTTTCATTGGCACGGCCGAGTCTCCCTCTTCTTATACCCTGCTAACAGCATCCGGTCGGACGGACGGCGACAACATATATGGTGTTATGAGTTGGGTGCCAATTTATGACTTTTTGGTGAGGGGACGTTTTTGCCGTAGGTGCCGCTGGTGACGTGCGGGCCCAACAACGGGGCCGGAGGGGTATGAGTAGGTTTTCAGCGCATTTTTCGTATGAATGCAGTACTGAATTCAGTGCCTCATACACATGTGCCTAACAACAACAATGGCACGCGTGAAGCCGAGAAAGGTAGCCAGCTGTGAACAAGAGGAGCAGATTCGGGACGCATTGCTAAAATGGCGAGAGGAGGGTACCCCATGGGCCATACTTCCCTTGGAGTTTGGTATTGCGGGGTCCACACTAAACGATAGTTGAAAGGGGGCAAGAGAGCGGCGAGAGGCTCATTCAGACCAGCAAAAGCTCCCACCAATGGCTGAGAAGGCTCTGAAGCAGTGGTGTCAGCAGTTAGATGATTCGGGATTTCCACTGAAAATGGTTATGTTGAGAGGAATGGCAAATGTCCAGGCCCGGAAGAGAGCTGAACAAGAGGAGGACCCCGAATTAGCTCTCTTAGGGAAGAACTAGATAACTCGCTTTCTTGATCGTCATCCGCAGTTTGCGGCAAAATTCAGTACCCAAATCGATTGGCAAAGAGTCTTTACAAATAATCCAATTACCCTTCGAGATTACTACAACAAGCTTCAGAAACTGCTGCGCAAGCACGAATTCTACCCAGAAAATATCTGGAACATGGACGAAAAAGGATTTATCCTAGGCTTTTCTTCTCGAGCAAAAGTAATTTGCCGAGCAGCCAGACGCAACCCACATGTTGCACAAGATGGATCACGGGATATGTTGACTCTTTTGGAAGCGCTCTCAGCTCTTGGGTCTGCCCTTCCCCCCTTTGTTGTTTACAAAGGGAAAGGTCACTATATGGGTTGGCATCTGGAAACAGATGATCCAAAAGCGCGGTTTGCCTATAGCAAAAATGATTGGACAGATGATCAGCTTGGATTGACATGGCTGTGCGAGTACTTTGAGCCTAAAATGAATACCAAGCATCCCCGGCTTCTAGTACTCTATGGCCATGGGTCACACATTACCTGGCAGTTCTGTCAGTTTGCATTGGAGAAGAATATTCATATTCTTTGCCTTCCAGCACATTCCACACATCTTCTCCAGCCGTTAGATGTTGGCATTTTTGGTCCGCTACAGCATTACTATGGCAAAGCAGCTGATACGCATATACAGGATACTCAAACTGGGGTCAAAAAGGGCACCTTCTGGACCTTCTACAGTGAAGCATGCACTCTCACTTTTCAGCCTAAAACCATTCAGGCTACTTTTCGTGCAACTGGTATAGTTCCATTTAACCCAAATTAGGTGCTAGCAAAAGTCACAAAAGTTGCAAAAACTACCAATCACTATTGTCCAAAAGCCATTTTTTCAACTCCCCACAACCGCCACCAACTCCGGCAACAAGCCCTTACAGCTTCAAGCCTTTTCCCTACTTCTCCTACTAGCTCTCGCGAATCATACCTTGCAGTAGTTCTTCTTTTAGCTGATCTTACTGAGTGGGCTCTTACTGAAGTAGAAATTGCAAAAGCTGAGGCACAAAGACTACGGGAAGGATATGAAGGGAAGGGGGCAGTCAAGGCAGATCGCCGAGTGCTCTCTAAGGCTCGTATTATTACTGGAGAGGAGATTATTCGTCTCCGACACGAGCGAGAAGCTCAGGATCAGAGCAAGATAAATCGGAAGCCTACTAAGCGAAAACCTTCTTCTCAGCCATCAGCAACTACAGTAACCTCTACACCCCGTTCCTGTACTACTAAGGTGAAAATTGTGGATACACCAGAGGTCATTGAGCTTCATAACTGCTTATCCGAGTCAGAGGAAGGTTATCAATCTTCTGATCCCTCTGACACCCTTGCTTTTACTCCTCCCCGTCATCCAATTCTCTCTGCTGTTCTTAATACTCCCACCAAACCAAACCACCGGCTTCCCAACTGTCCTCTAGCAGTGCACCTACAGTCGCGTACTTAGTTTTCTCACTTCACCTCACTTATTTCTTTTGCTGGTCTTATGCTTTAACTTTTTCTTACTTTTTTTTGTATTTTTTAATTCCCACCTTTCTTCAATGTTGTTTATCCTATTCTGTCTTTTAGTTATATTTGCCATGTCTCCTGCTTTGATTCTCATATTTTATTGAAGTTAAATCGCTTTGTTTTCATAATATACGATCAATAGAACGGTTCCATAGAGGCTCTTAGTGAGACATCCGGTTTCTCGGTGATATCCGGTATCCCTGTGGGATACGTTATATTCAAACCTTTCAAATGGTAAAATATCCCTAGCCCTGATTACTTAAGGCATTACACTTTGAAACGCCTGTGCTACGGAGTAAACGTTTTATGTACTGTACAGTAAATGGACGGAGGGATCCGGACCCTGAAAGAGCCTTATGTCGCAATTTTTTTTTTTCACCCCTCCAATCGACCGATTCAACCCCACGTCTTACTAAATCCCTATATTTCATTATACCGCCCCGTACCGCGAACTTTCTCCGCCAGCAAAATTAGTATAAAAGATCAATTATACCACTTGACAGAATGCCCTGTAGACGCCCAGAGTCGAAAAGCTCGCAGCCTAAAATGCCGGGATTAATCACTTCTCCTGGTCTTTTGACCTCATTTGACTGCTCAGGGCAGGTTCACTTGATTGTCGGATCCAACCCTCTTGCTGGGGCACGCTGCACCAAGAGTTTGGAAGTCGGGGCGAAGGTTAAACTGATTGCGCCCGACTCTGAAACCTTACATTACGGGCTGCGCCAACGTATTGAAACTGGAGAGATTCAATGGATTCGACGGGAGTTCCGATCGGAAGACTTGACAACCTTAGGGAGGCCGGAGGTTGATCAGGTTGTTGACTTGGTGTTTGTTACGATACCAATTGAGTGTGCGCGATGTATGCGGTCCTAGGCTTGGGAGCAACAGCGAATTGAACTAATAAGATATGGTTAGGCACCCATATATCTAATCAGTGCCGGCGACTCAGAATTCCCGTTAACGTCGCCGATGCCCCACACCTCTGCAGCTTTACACTGCTGTCAACCTATTCCGACGGGCCCCTACAGATCGGAGTAACCACCTCAGGCAATGGGTGCAAACTCTCTAATAGGATTAAGAGAGAAATCGCAAATACACTGCCACCAGGTATGGGCACAGCTTGCACCCGTCTAGGCCGGCTCAGGCGAAGACTGTGGGAAGAGGATCATGGAGAGACGGTCATTTTCGACGAAGATGTAGATGGCACAGACCAGAAGAACAACTTTAACGCATTGGTTCTGCCAGAAGACGCAAACGCAGCGAAAACTCGGCGGACACGCTGGCTCTCGCAAATATGCGAGTACTGGCCATTAGAAAAGCTGGCAGGGCTCACAGACGACGACATTGCGCCTGCACTAGAATCATACATCAACGCCAATAATTTTAGAGACGTCCCACCACCCTTAGAGTCCCGCTCACACGGGGGCAGGATACAGCTTGTCGGCTCTGGCCCCGGTCATCCAGACCTTCTAACAACCGCCTCCGTGAACGCCCTATCTTGTGCCGACCTAGTCCTAGCAGACAAGCTCGTCCCTCAACCCGTCCTCGCCCTAGTTCCGCGACGCGCGGTAGTTCATATAGCCCGCAAGTTCCCCGGCAACGCCGACAAAGCTCAAGAAGAGTTCCTAAAACTCGGTCTTGAAGGCCTCCAAAAAGGGTTAAACGTGGTCCGACTGAAGCAGGGAGACCCGTACATCTATGGCCGGGGCGCCGAAGAGTTTGAATTCTTCAAGGGCCATGGATACACTCCCACTGTTCTCCCTGGAATAACTTCCTCGCTGTCGGCGCCGTTGTTCGCTTGTATACCACCAACCCACCGAGGGGTCGCGGATCAGGTACTCATCTGCACAGGTACAGGCCGGAAGGGCACTGCGCCGGAGATGCCGGAGTATGTTAGTACGAGAACGACAGTGTTCCTTATGGCTTTGCATAGACTTGGTGATATGGTGCGTGACTTGAAGAAGAAGGGTTGGCCGATGGAGCTGCCCTGCGCAGTTATCGAGAGGGCGAGTTGCTCAGATCAGAGGATCGTGAGATCCACCCTTGAGAATGTATGTTTTGCGGTTGAGGAAATAGGGTCTCGGCCACCTGGGCTGATTGTTGTAGGGTGGGCGTGTGAGGTTGTGAAGAAGTTGGATGGGAAGAAATGGGTTGTTGAGGAGGAGGGGTTTAGGCTTTGAGTCCTGCTACTCGTCTGGGGAGCCCTTTAGATCTTTCTCGTTTATTGGATTTTTGGATTGATTGAATCTCTTCCTGTATATACACCCTGTGTTAGATCGTATGTTCTGACAGCCTTGTGTCGAACCCATAATATAAGGCACCGCATTGAAAGGAGTTGTTTTTGTTACACTGTTACACTTATAGCGTCTTAGGCACCAGGCTGGCCTAGCTATGCATCTAATAAACCTGCTATTTCCAGCGTGCTTACGATAACACGACGAGATTGAAGAAACTCACCTTCAGCAACTCCAATCCCACAGAAGTCCATACTTAACGCGGGGAGGGCATACTCACCTCCGCCAGGATAATAACATCACAGTGATTGACCCCCCTCAATCACAATGCCCACAAACGAGTGAGAACCAATGATCCAATGGTGCCAAGGGGAACTCAACGCCCCATTGGCCTCCCTTCCCCCTGCGCAATTGGGGATACTTTGTGCTCCGGTGGAAGGTGGCTGCCCTCGCTTGTCATCTGCTGCCATCATAGGGGTTCTCGGGGGCTATCAGCGACGGGTGCGTCCCCACAGCGGAACGTCGAACGAAGAATACGCACTAATGATGCGCCAATCTTCGCGCGTGGTTCTCATCCCCCTTGAGAGGGACATGAGAGCATCAAAAGCTGCTGTCAGTCTCAGAGGGCAAGGAGGGTTCGCCGAGCGATGACAGATGATACATGCTGCTCAAACTCCACGATGAAATTGAAGGCGGTGAAAGTGGGTCAGAGCGAGAGAGATGGTGGTGACCTGGATTAAATGATACCAGGGCGTGGGCATGGGCCATAGATAGTCGCATACAACCTGGCTAAATGGCAAAATATGGTAACAATAATGGGTGATAATGAAGGGGATGTGGGGGCAGGAATGGTGGAGCTAGGTAGAATAGGATATAAACACATGTCCAGAAAGCTGACGTTTCAGTAAGGGAAATTGAAGTCAGGAAAATGTAAGCAATGGGGGAGAGAGGGTCGATGTCCAATATGACACAGAAGAGGGGATGAGATCCACCATCTCGAAAAGTAGACATGAATCCTGAATATCCAAAGGGGCGGTTGGCATATGATACAGTGTACAGTAACAACAACAACGGAAAATGGCATAATAAGAAGCAATTACCATCTCCTGAACATGTCATCCTAGAGCATGAAATCTAGGGCAGAGTAAAGAAAGCAGACCTTGTTATGTTTAAAAGAAACATCAGCACGAAGCAAGCTATAGAGAAGCAGGACGTCAAACAGTTTGACCCCTTTGTGATTAAGTAAAAAATAGGAGCATGGGCATATAAGTTGGAATTGGACACAATATCAACTATCTATCCTGTCTTCAATAGAGGACTACTTAGGCCATATTGGAAACATCTTATATGTAGAGCAGCTAAGAATATAGGAGTCTTAGACCTTGTACACTAGGAGTCCAGGTAGGTAGTAGAAAATATTGTAGTCAGCTGAGGGAATGGACATGTGAAGTTCAAATTCCCTTAGTAACTTGTTGTCACGATTGGTGACTAAGCAAGGCAGGATTTCGCATGACTCATAGTTATGAGTCACAAGGTTGTTATATTTCGCACTATGACTCATTTGGAGTCATGGGGTTTCACATGATGCACAATAGTGCAAATCATTGTTATATTGTGATTGGTTGATTGTGCGCACGACTCACACTTGTGAGTCATATGATGTAATGAGTTTCGCACATGACTCACATTACGAGTCATGGGTTTCACGCATGTGACTACTTTAGGTCACATGACTGGTTTTACAAGTTATGATTGGATTTGGAACATGGTGCAGTTGACTCATAGGGGTCAGCTGATAGATTTCATACTATGACTCAATATGAGTCATCGAGGTTATGTGACTCATAGGTATGAGTCACCAGGGTTAGGGTTGAAGGAAAGAGTTCCTATATAAGGACTCTAGGCTGCCTGTATCTAGGACTCTTCACACAACCATCTAAGTTCTTTCCTATACAATTACTTTACCTCTTTACCTCTCCACTACTCTCTTGGTGTTGTGCGATAGGAACCATAGGGTTCGGCTATCCATACAACGTAGGCATAGGCCTAAGAGCAATAGTGGAAATCCGCCTAGTACTACTTGTTGCAATAGTACTCCTACCCTGGTGGCTGAGAATAGCACCACGCCCCATACCGGACTATAACAACGGCCCGGTCACATTCATCCAACCCAAAGAGAAGTAGTTACTTGTTGCAAGTCAGCTTACCGCATAGGATCGTAACATTTGGTTACGTCTTCTAAGCAACACCTAACTACAAAAACGGCAAGCTTTACGGATAACGACATCGACCTCACAGAGGGAGAAATCGACACCACAACACTTGGTCCAGCACTCGAAGAAGAACTTAGCACAAACCTATCCAGAAGCTAGTCACAAAGAATCGCAAGTCTGGTGACACCTGAGCCGGCCTCACCAACAGGATCACTGGAACCTGAAACCCCAAGACCAGAAAGGATGTCAGCCCCGGGACAAGCAACTGCCGGTCGTGGAACAGGAATTCAACTAGCAGGATTTACAACTGCACAGTTCCTAGAGATCCTCACCCTGATAAACAACCAGCGAGAAACAATCAACAACAGGATCAAGGTCGAGAAACCCCCTACCTTTCATGAAACTAGGACCAAACTACGAACCTTCTTAGTGCAATGCCAATTATACTTTGAAGCGACACAAGAAACACGACATACGGAACGCATCACCTACGTCAAGCGCTTGATGGGGGATGCAGCAGCAAGCTGGGTAACCCCATTTGCAGAAGGACGCAAGCCGGAGACCTGGACTACATATAAGGATTTCACTACAGCCCTAAAAGTCCAGTTTGGGGATTTGGATGCGGAAAATGCAGCTAGGACAAAGCTCGACCGCCTGAGGCAAGGCAATGAACCAGTCACAGAATACTGGAATGACTTTCGCCTCACAGCTACAGAGGCGAATGAGGATGATGGTACACTAAGACACTAATTCCTTAAAGGAATTAACTGAAAGCTCCAAGACGCATGGGCAGCGGATCACATGGTGGCGGCAAATGTCAATGCCCTTGCAGCATGGGCAATAGAAAAAGAAAACCAGATCAACATGATCAAGCACCTTCAAGGAAACAACAGTACCTTTATCCAACAACAGGAACCGACCAGGAATAATAACGGAACCTGGAAGTCGGGCAACAATATGGAAACTCGCGGCGACCCAATGGACCTGGATGCTACCAGAAGACGCCCACGACTAAACCTCTAACGAGAAAAATTTACTAGAAGAAGGGACAACAACCTATACCTGGGATGCGCCAGACCTGTGCACAGATTCAGTAATTGCCAAAATGAAAGAGATGAGAAGGACTATACCAGGCAGTTCAACAGTAAGACCAACAATAATTGCTGGAAACCACGAACCAACCTCCTCGAATAGGAGATCAGAGAAACACCTGAAGAGTCGGGAAATGAAGAAAGTCCACAGTAAGAGATGGGCTGTGGGACAACAAAATCAAAACCATCGGAATCGGTAATATCTACATGGCACTTACAAACACGGAAACATTGGAACAAGAAAAAGACCAGGTGATGGTTAAAATGCGTTTACATTGCAAGGACAAGACAGTCATCATCAACGGCATGATTGACTTAGGCAGTACAGAAAACTTTATTGACAAGGAATTCAGCCACAAATACGGCATACAAACAAAGGAAGCAAAAGAAATACGGGAAATCAACCTCACGTGCGGCGAGCCAAGCGCTATGGGACCAATTACCCATATATCGGAAGTACCTATGAACATCGGCAGCCATAGGGAAGTGGCAACCTTCCAAATCGCAGATCTACCAAACCATGAGGCAGTGTTAGGTCTGCCATGGTTAAGAAGACAGAACCTCAAGATCGATTGGGAAACCAACAAGATTACGTTCGATAGCGAGATGTGTACAACGGTATGCCTAGAAAGCTCGCCAGCGGTGGACCTAGTCCCTGAAGCAGAAGCCCTGGAAGAGAATTTAACCATGCAATTCTCCAAGATCCAGGCCAAGGATGTCCAGAACATCAAAGTCCAAAGATTAAAGGAAACAGCAACGATACCTAGCAAGGGATCATCAAAGGCAGCAGGACACGACCTGTATGTGAGCGAAAAAGTCCTGATACCAGCAAAAGACCAAAAACTTGTCAGTACTGGAATAGCCATTAAACTAATGGAAGGCACCTGTGGGCGGCTTGCTCCACGCAGCGGGTTGGCAGTTAAACATTTGATTACTGTCAACATGGGAGTAATGGATGCCGATTATACGGGTGAGATCAAGGTAGTACTGGTTAACCTGGGAAAAGACGACTATACGGTTGAGCCAGGAAATAGAATCGCATAGTTAATCTGTGAAAAGATTGTCATAGGACAATGCGAAGAAGTGGAGCAACTGGCTCCCACTAAGAGAGGCGAAGTGGGCTTTGGAAGTACCAACAAACCAGAACGACAAAGAATCGAGATCAATGAGATCTAGGCCACATCCTTCATCAAATTCTATTGAAGGGGCGAAGTTACAGGAATCCTCAAATGGGATTACAAGACAAACCAACCTAGTCGGATCAAAGCGATCAATATCAGCACTGAGTTAGCCATCAAGGCCAAGAAAGGACAACCAAAAGAGAATACCAGAAACATTGTACCAAGGGAATATCACCAGTACCTGGATATGTTCAAGGAAGGAGAAGAAACTCGGCTGCCCCCACATTGTCCCAAGGTCGACTTGGAGATCAACCTCAAGAAAGGGGAAACAGTGCCAGCAAAAAAGTTATACCCATTAGGAGAAAAAGAATTGGAAGAGCTGAGAGAATACATCCGCGTCAACAAAAACCGAGGATGGATTCGGGACTCTTATGCAAATGGTGGATCCCCAATCCTGTTTGTGAAAAAAAAGATAGCAAACTATGACTGTGTGTGGACTACCGAGGACTCAACGAAGTCACCAAACGATATCAATACCCGGTGCCATTGATAGGGGAAGCACTAGATCGACTCCAAGAAGCCAAAATCTTCACGAAATCGGATATTCGGAACGCCTACCACAATATCAGAATCAAGGAAGGAGACGAATGGAAGACAACATTCACAACAAAATATGGAATATACGAATATACGGTGATGCCATTCAGTCTCAAAAATGTGCCTGCAGCTTTCCAAAGATGGGTCAATCAGATCCTGGGTCGATTTCTAGACATCTGCTGTATCGTCTACCTGGATGATATCCTGATATATTCAGAAAACCTGGAGCAACACAAAACCCAAGTCCGCAAGGTTATGGAAGCCTTGAGAAAGGAGGGACTCACGCTTAAGCCATCCAAGTGCGAGTTCTATAAGGAACAAAGGGAATACCTAGGATTCATTATCGACAAAGAAGGAGTCAGTGTCGACCCTGTCAAAACCCAGGCCATATGGGAATAGAAGCCACCAGAAACCAAAACAGGCATTCAATGCTTTATAGGATTCTGCAACTTCTATCGACGGTTAATAGAAGGGTTCAGTCGTAAAGCGAAACTCTTATATGAACTCACAAAAAAGGACGTCAAGTGGAACTGGACAGAACGACAACAGAAAGCATTTGACGAGTTACGGCGACGGTTGACATCAGCTCCAGTCCTGGTACAATATGACTCGGAGAAAGAGATCATGATAGAGACAGATGCATCAAAATATGTATGCTCGGGCATATTATCACAAAAAGGGAACGATAGAAGATGGCAACCAGTTGCATACTGCTTGAATACGATGTCGCCCGCAGAATGCAACTACGACAAATACGACAAAGAGCTGTTAGCAATTGTACAAGATCTGAAGGAATGGAGAAGATATGCAAAAGGAAGTCGACATCGAGTGTTGGTACTTACCGACCACAAAAATCTGGTACCCTTTACCACGACAAAGGAAATCAATGACTGAAAAATTCGCTGGTGCGAAACACTCAGCGTATATGATATCAAGATACAATATCGACCTGGAAAAGAAGGAGGAAAACCAGAGGCTCTACCAAGAAGAGTGGAAGACATCCCTGGAAAAGAAGACAAAAGTATTCGACAGAAACTCAGGATCCTCCTACCGACTGAACACTACTTTGAAGCAAAGGAAGTAGTGAGGTTTACAGAAGACGACGCTGAAATTCGCGAAGCAAGCAAAACTGATACACGAATAAGGGCAATCTACAATGCCCTCCAAAGAGGAGACAAGGAGATGAAAGGAGTGGCACTTGGAGCATGTGAATGGAAAGAAGGATACCTTTGATATCAAGGGAAAATCTCGGTCCCTGAAGAAGAAGCGATAAGGACAATGATAATACGACACAACCACGATGCACCAACAGCAGGCCATAGAGGAACAAATAAAACTACCGCCCTCCTAGCTTGGTAATATTACTGGCCAAGGATGCGAGATGATATTAAACGATATGTTAAAAACTGCGATATCTGCCAAAGAACGAAAGCAATCCGGCATGCACCATACGGATTACTACAGCCAAACGAAGCACCCCACCAACCATGGATTTCCATAGCAATGGACTTTATGACAGACCTTCCGATATCAGCCGGTTATGACGCCATACTGGTAGTGATCGACCGATTAACGAAAATGAGTCATTTTATACCTTGCAACAAAGATATGAATATGAAGGACTTTGTGCAAATATTCCTGAAGGAAATATTTCGCATACATGGACTGCCACAAGATATCATCACAGATCGAGGAACCTTGTTCACATCGGACCTATGGAGAGAAACGACGAAATCGTTAGGGATAAAACGGAGTTTCGAACCGCTTTCCACCCTCAAACCGATGGACAAACCGAAAGGACTAATTGCATACTAGATCAATACCTACGAGCCTACATCAACTATCAACAAGACGACTAGGCTGACCTACTACCACTGGCTGAATTTGCATACAACAACGCAAAGCAGGAAACAATAAAGACCACACCATTATATGCTAATTATGGTCACCACCAGGAGCATGAGGCAATCGGCCACATGATACCGAAAGAAAGGACCGATAAGGAAGAGATGGGTCAGCTGCACAGTATCCTACATCAGGAAATGATCTGTGCACAATTAAGAGAAAAAGAAAACTACGATGAAAACAGAAAACCCGATCCGAATCTCCAGTTAGGCGACATGGTCTGGTTACTGCCAAGGAATATAAGGACAACAAGACCATGCAAGAAGCTGGATCAGAAGAAAATCGGACCATTCAAGATCCTTACAAAGGTGGGCACAAGTGCACATAAATTGACCTTCCCCCAACAGATGAAGGTCCACAACACCTTCCACATCTCACTTCTTGAACCATATCACTGCAATCAGTTTCCCTCACAAAAGCAATCACCACCACCTCCAATCGAGATAGAAGGTGAAAGTGAGTACGAACTCGAAGAAATCATTGATTCACGCATACACCGAAGACGCCAACAATACAGAGCCAAGTGGACCGGCTATTCACCAGAACATGACAAAACTTGGTACCCTGCGGAGAACTTCAACAATGCCAGCATCGCCATTGAACGTTTCCATCAGCAGTAGCCAAGAAAACGCAGAATGAGTTACAGTCAAGATTGAGCCTGTAGAGGAAATGACCTTGGCACCCAGCGACGGTTGGGGCGATAGCCCAAGAGCTATCACACCAACCAGCCCCCCATATGCAACGCAGGAGGAAAGACAGAAACAGGAAGCACATAATGCTCTTTCATGGACTGCCTGCTACGATGACCACTGCCACGTTCATTTACGCGATAAGGAAGGAAGTAATTGGTTTCCTAACCAACCAAAGATACGCAAACAACAACAACCCCACAACGAATCGTCCTGGATCGACTGCGTCAAGGACAACTGCCGTGTACATCGATACGACAAAATCGATGCCGGGTACTACCCAAGACGCATGGCGGAAGCAGCCACCCTGAACGAAATGGATGCACACATACGGAAGAGGAAGGCAACTGTGCGGACACAGTTGAGGAGAGAGGAGGGCAAAACAAATGAAATAGATACTAGCCCAGATATGGGATGTCTGGAACGACAAATCGAGGAGTTTCGAAACCAACTTGGCAATGCAGGAGCCACAATTCGGAACCAAAGAGAGTATATGCGGAGCTATCAAAGGATGATTGCTGAACGAGATCGAACCAGCAGAACAGCAAACCTGACTTGGAAGAGGTCCGGAAAAGTTGGCAGCACGTCGAACATCTGGTACGGAAGTTGAAAAGGAAATTGCGCGGTTTGGGGAAAGTCTGATGAGGATAGGACGTTAAGGCTGATGGGACTCAGGCTGATCGGAGAGGAGAGCTAATGTCATGATTGGTTACTAAGCAAGGCAGGGTTTCGCATGACTGATAGTTATGAGTCACAAGGTTGTTATATTTCGCACTATGACTCATTAGGAGTCATGGGGTTTCACATGATGCACAATAGTGTAAATCATTGTTATATTGTGTTTGGTTGATTGTGCGCACGACTCACACTTGTGAGTCATATGATGTAATGAGTTTCGCACATGACTCACATTACGAGTCATGAGTTTCACGCATGTGACCACTTTAGGTCACATGACAGGTTTTACAAGTTATGATTGGATTTGGAACGTGGTGCAGTTGACTCATAGGGGTCAGCTGATGGATTTCTTACTATGACTCAATATGAGTCATCGAGGTTATGTGACTCATAGGTATGAGTCACCAGGGTTAGGGTTGAAGGAAAGAGTACCTATATAAGGACTCTAAGCGGCCTGTATCTAGGACTCTTCACACAACCATCTAAGTTCTTTCCTATACAATTTCTGTACCTCTTTCCCTCTCCACTCCTCTATTGGCGTTGTGCGATAGGAACCATAGGGTTCGGCTATCCATACAACGTAGGCATAGGCCTAAGAGTAATAGTGGAAACCCGCCTAGTACTACTAGTTGCATTAGTACTCCTACCCTGGTGGCTGAGATTAGTGCCACGCCCCATAGCGGACTATAACAACAGCCCGGTCATATTCATCCAACCCAAAGCGAAGTAGATACCTGTTGCAAGTCAGCTTACCGCATAGGATAGGAACACTTGTACAAGGTGTATTTTAGAAGGATAGTTATGGGTTAAATGAAAACCAATTGGAACAGTGCAAGATTGTAGAGGAAACAATCATGGATCTGGAAATGGTATTTAATCAAGTGTTCACTCTGGTATGTACTAGAGGAATCACAACAGATCACCACAGATAGCAACAAATAAGGGACCTAAGAAGGCAAAAGCTTCGTAGTCAATCATTCCACTCTGGCCATAGTAGTTATGATGCAAGTGGTAACGGAATCCTACTATGTTTCTACTATTACTACTGACTTGATGTTGGTTATTACTTATTTGGGTTTATACCTGATTAGCACTACTATTTGGTTGTCCCTCTCTACTTGGTTATGACTTCCTAATTAGTTATTCTTTAATTGTTTTGCTTATCACTAACCTTCCTTGCCTCTACCCATTTGGGTATCGCTATCCTCCTGCTATACCTACTGGATTTGTATAGTAGTAGCGATCTCTTGTTCCTTCTTGTTTGGATTCCATTACTTGTTTTGTTAGCTCCATCCTGTCGCTTTAAACCCTCTGTTTTTGGAATATGGTTACCTTGTTATGCTTCCTCTGTTAGCATGTTGGTTGGACAGGATGTTTGCATTTTTGTTTAGTTTTCCTAGCTACAATCTTTTGTATTTAAAGAGCCTGCAATCCATTAAGGATTCGGACTCTCAAGCCTCACAGGACTATCATCTTTAATACTACAAGTTGAACGGTCACTCTATTAGTTCCATACCTTTTACCTTGTCTATTGAAGACCTATCCATCGACGCTTCTCCCCCTATCCTTATAGTATCTTCAGAGTCCCTTTGGGATTCTCGAGATACTTGGGAGTAGGTTACACATTTTGACCTAGACTGAAGTATACCTTTTATCTTTGGCAGAGGACTGATCACCCTTCGCCTACCTTAACCATGCAGTACTAGTACACCTCTCTGTTTCCAAGAAGTCCTTGTGCGGACTCCAGAGAGACCAGCTCACCCCAGCTAGCAACCATTTCGCTTCCAAGATATCCCAGAAGGCACTTCACTAGAGGATCGGTAGCATCCTCCTCAGGACCCCAAAGTCAAGCGCCAGTATTCCCACCTGCACCACCATCTGAGGACTCAGAACTATCTTCAGTAGATAGCAGCAGCAGCGAAGAAGAAGAGGATCAAGACCAAGCCTAAGCTCCACACCAAGCTCAAGTCCAAGTCCAAGTCCAAGCACAAGTCCAAAAACAGCTCCACCAAGAAGTCCAAATCAAGAAAGAACCAAGTAAAGAATCAGAATCAGATTCTGGTCCAGAGGACTCTCCAGGACCAGCACCCCCAGCTTCGCCACCTAAACCACCTAGTCTACCAAGAGAACCAAGCCCTGCACCAGACGATTTACCTAGTCCAACAAGACCACCTAGTCCACCAAGTCCACAAAGCAATCCAAGCCCTGCACCCATCCCCATGTCAGTCCCCCCAGGGGGAAACAATCGTCCGAAATAGTCTGCACCATTTACATTTATAGGAGAAGGAAAAGATCGATACCCTTTGAGAATCAACTCATGGTACAACACAGTCCATCGATACATCGCCAGCTTTGGCATAACTGACGATGCCCCTGTAGCTCGGCAATACTAAGGAGCCTATTGCAGAGAGAAAGCCCTCGATAAATTCATCCAATATGAAGCATCCCAAGGAGACCACACAGTTGCTGGACTCCAACATAAATTAGAGGCCTACTTCCTTCCTTCCACATCCACAGATACCATCTATGAACTGTGGCTACAAGTCAAGCAAACTACAGGCGGAAAAACAGCACAGATTACTGACACTGTAATCAGACTTGAAACCTTGAGAGACAGTCTCCCCCCAGGAACAATTTCGGACTATTCAGCAAAGCAGAGACTCCTAGATGGCATGGATATCAAACTCAAGCGTGAAGTGAAACCACACATCACTTCAGATACCTCCTTTCACCAGCTAGTGGAGATAGCGGAAAAGCGAGATGCAATTGCCCACTCTACAGGACTCTATGGAAATCGACAAGCAAATGCAACCTCTAATGCAGTTTCCCAACAAGCACCCAGGCGCCCCCAGAACAACACCCAGCGAAATTAACCAAGGTTCTCCAACAACACCTCTCAGCATCCAAGAGTATCCCAGGCTGACAAGGATCGGCGCAGAAGAGACAAGGACTGTTACTATTGTGGAAAACATAGACACTACTCCGATAACTACTTTGAGAAGAAGAAGCTTAGGAGCACCCAGCAGCAAGGAAATGGAGGCACTGGAGGAACCAGGAGACCCCAGAATGTCAGAAAAACATACCACACCCAGGAAGACGATCCCAATGCAAAGGAATTAGTCACAGTTACCACAAACCATGCAGGACCTGGTGGACATCAATCCCAAGCCCTCGAAGTATACATCACAGTCAATAGCCACAAAGCAAAGGGACTATTCGATACAGGAACCAAAGGAGACAACTTGATATCAGGAAAGTTTGTCACTACCCACCAAATCCCTACCAGAGACCTCGAGACTCCTATCAACCTGAAGATGGCAGTTAAAGGATCACGATCAGCAATCAACTATGTTGCAAAGCCTATCATACAGATTGACAAGGAATGCGGTGATATCTCTAAAGCCCTACTCGGTTCCGAGGACAAATATGATATCTTCCTAGCAATGCCTTACCTTACTGCACACCATGCAGTAATAGATTGCGGAAAATCTATTATCACCTTCTCAGATAAAGGAATCACCTTGACATGCAAGAAAGCTACACATGCACGATTTTCAGCCATGAATGAAGCAGATGCCATTGACTTCATTTCTGAGTATCCTACAGTATTCCCCAGCAAGAAAACAACGGAATTACCACCATTGAGAGATGTCAACCACCACATCCAGCTGAAAGACACAATTTCGGACCATAATCTGAGATTCTCCACATTCCCTGATAAGATCATACCAGCATACAGAGTATTAATCAATGACTGGAAAGCCAAAGGAATCATTTAGCCAAGCGAGGTACACAACCCAGTCAACATATTCCCAAAGCTAAAACCCAATGGCGAAATCAGACTGCTTGCAGAACTTGTACCCAGAAATGATATTACTATCAAGGACCATGGAGCGATTCCCAACCAAGCCATGATACTCAGAGTTGTTGCTAGAGCAAAGTTCAGATCAACCATTGACCTAGCAAACTGGTACTTCCAAATTCGAGTTATCCCTAGCGATGAGAAATATAACACCATCCAGACACCCTTTGGTTCCTTTGCATGCAGAGTGATGCTGCAAGGAGATGCCAACACCCCTGCTACAGCTATGAGAGTTATAGAGTTTGTCCTAGATGGATTTATAGGAAAATTCGTTTGGGCTTAC
Source organism: Tuber calosporum (assembly GCA_003316355.1). NCBI lineage: Eukaryota > Fungi > Ascomycota > Pezizomycetes > Pezizales > Tuberaceae > Tuber > Tuber calosporum. The sequence continues at coordinate 53,852 of QFET01008769.1, read as the reverse complement.
ATGGATGACATTACCATCTACTCAGAAACAGTTGAGGACCATATTTCGCACATCAGATCAGTCTTGGGAAGACTGAAGCAGCATCAAATCAAAGCATCGCCAGCCAAGTGCAAATTCTACGCCACCCTCCTAGGACATGTTATAGATGAGAGAGGAATTCATGCAAACCCTGAAAAATTCGATCCATCCAAGACTGGCCCATACCAAAATCGAAAAAGGATGTTCAGACCATTATTGGAGTTGTCATATATCATGCACAGTTCCTCCCACACCTTGCCTCCACCACTGCCCCCCTCTCAGACCTAGTTTTCCAAGATGTGTTAGAATGGCGACCCCTGTATGAGGAAGCCTTCAAACTAGTTAAGCGCCTGGCCAAGGAGACAATTCCGCTCCGCCCCATCTCATATGAGACATTAGCTGACCCAATATACCTCATTACTGACGCCTCTAAAGTTGGATCAGGAGTATGGATTGGCCAAGGACCCTCCCCTGAGGGAGTATACCCTGCCGCATTCCACAGCAGTAAGTTTATAATAAGTCAGCTGCACTACCCTGTCCATGAATTGGAAGTATTGGCGATTGTGGATGCTATTAAGGCATTCCATCTGATTCTATATGGCACCAAGTTAACTGTTGTGTCTGACAACAAGGCACTATCCTTTTTCCTGAAGCAGACTGCCCTACCTTACTGCCAAACTACATGGCGCATGTTCCTGCAATCTTATCATTTCAATATCATACACATACCTGGTAAAGAAAATGTCCTTGCAGATGCACTATCAAGGATCTATGAAGACACCCCAGCTGAAGATGACCAATTACTCGAAGACCCTACAGAGAAGAAACCTATGAAGACCGCCTCCTCCGTCATGAACAGTGTATCAAGACACTACCTCAACATCGCCCATGCCCTAGACCCTTCTTCTGCCCTCACTCTTCAAGTACCCTCTCGCATTCTTGCTCCAGAACACCACCCCATGTGGAACTCACATCATGGCATCAGCTCAAACCCCTCCAGCTCCCAAGAAGCGAGTCCCTACTCAGATTCTGTTGAACAAGTCTTGGACAAAGCAGCAGATACCTTGGGGCTTGCAACCAATGCTATTCAACGTTGTGAAATCGTCGAGACCTCCTCCTATCCCCGCAACCCTCAAGAGCCATCCCATGCCACAGTACTTATTGAGTGAGCCAAAGCTCAATTGTCTGGCCTTGCGGTGAGAATTAACAATACTCTATGAGATATGGACCAACCACTGCATCCAGATGCTATCACCAACTGCTTTAAACGAATTCTTGATTCTATCACCCAATTGGAATTCCTTGATGTCACCACCTCAGGAAATATCGCCCCCAGCAGCACACCTACTGAACCTGACCCTCAGCCCATACCAATACCTCCTTGACCCCCAGTCAATGAACTGGACTGATTATTTGAATCTAATAGACACAGAGACATGCACTGGACTTCCTGTGTCTGGGATGAATGTCAAACCCATATAAATGGAAAGAATACAGGATACTTTCTGTCAGGATCTCGCGATATTCCAGGACCCTTGCCTCTCTACTCTTTCACCAACTTTGTCTCCCCTCATCATCCCAAGCGAAGAGCAGAACACAGATGGGCTGTTCCTCCTCCCCTCCACGATGATGATAGCTACCCAGTCTTTCATACAGTTATTGATAAATGAAAAGAATGAGAAATACCCGATATCGACCAAGGATGGGACCTACCTACCCCTGAAGCGCCTGTCGATTATGAGGACTGCTTCTTTGATCAGCCCTCTTCTCAGCTTGACCTTCGCGCTTTTCAGCTTACCAACTACATGAAAGGAAAGTGGTGCTCTAGTGTTCGAAATGCTACCCAGAAAGACTCTCTCCTTGAGGTAGTTACCAAGGCTATCGATCACCCTGACTGGCTCTTATATGATGGAGTTCTCGTCAGAAAGGGGAAGGATGACACTAGAGACTGTCCTTATATCCCTTATGAAGCAAGCTATCAAGGTACCAACATCTGAAGCGAAATTGTGCACATTACCCATGAACAAATGGCACATATGGGTTGGCAGAAATGCTTTGAATATGCTTCAAGACAATTCTACTGGCTCTCCATTAGGAACGATTTCCAAGACTATGTCCGAAGATGCCACCTATGCCAACACAACAAGGAACCTACCACTGTCTCTGAAGGATCAGTCACCCCTATCCCTGTCCCCAGGCAGCCATTCTCGTCACTTGCAATTGACTTTGAAGGACCCTTCCCTAGCGATTCAAAGCTTGAACTCATCATGGTTGTCTGGGATCGATTCAGTGGCTTTACCTACCTCATACCAGTCTCCTAGAACATCACAGCTATCGAAACAGCACACACCCTCATGGAGTGAGTCTTCTCCATTCATGGTTTCCCTACCTCCCTAGTCTCCCTCAGAGACCCCAAGTTTACCTCATGCTTTTGGACACAGATTATGGCGAATCTCAATGTTGATCTCAACATGGCTACAGGTTACCATCACCAGAATAATAGACAGACTGAGCGCAGAATCAGAACTGTTCGCCAATGCCTTAGGAACTATGTAAACCCTAAAGGAACCAAGTGGGTTCGCCACCTACCTCATGTCTAGACTGAAATCAATGCAGCTCTCAGCGATAGCACAGAACTCTCCCCCTTTGAAATCACCTTTGGCAGACTACCAAACCTCCTCCCTAGCATCAGAGTTCTCCCCACTTCAGTACCAGGAGCAGACGAGATTGCTTCACAGATCATGAAGAATCAACAACTTGCTAGAGATGCACTCAAGAAGGCTAGAGCACGCCAAACCACCTCCAGCCAAAATAGAACAAAGGATGGACCCCCAATCATCTCTAACGAAACTGAAGTTATCCTCAAGTCAGCACCCTATGTCCATAAGGTTGGACGAAATCACAAGCTAGTTGGACTATGGTCAAGACCCTTCTCAGTGAGCGAAGGACCTGACAGACATAACAACTACAAACTCATACTCCCTCCAGTGATGGAAGAAATCCACCCATGGATCCATTACTGACATCTTCGCATTTACCTAAGACCTAACCCCTTCGCCTTCCCAGGAACACCTGAACCCATATCCAAAGAGTCTGTCACTATCGATGCTAGTGGACAAGAGCAATGGGAAATCGCAAAGATACTCAAAGATCGAGTCTATCGTAGAAAACGACAGTTCTTCATCTATTGGAAAGGCTATAACGAAATCGAAGCAACATGGGAACCCCTCTACAACCTAGAAGGAGCCCGAACCCTCATCAGATCCTACTGGTTCGATACCTACAATGAATCTATACCTTTCAGACTTCTTTAGTCCCATAGCGAGACTTTCTATGCCTGGACACTTTAGCACCTAGACTATGCCCCCCTCTCACCTGAGCTAGACCCTGACGGATTTCGGAAACCCCTTCAAGACTCAGACTACTCAGAATCTGATACCAGCACAACACTCTCCACCTTGGACGAATCTGAGATGGAAAGCTAACTGCTTCATGGTATTATTTACGCTACTATGGGGCTTATAAAGGTGTAAGGTCCTGACACCAGTGAGGGATATATGTTTACTGATTAAGTTCTATGTTTTGAAATTGAGTGGAATGCTCCAAAAGCGGGTTGGTCCTTAAGCCCTTTAGGATATTCCTTATTTGTATATTTGTTTTATTTCTTTTAAGGAGAATGTAATGGAATCCTACTATGTTTCTACTATTACTACTGACTTGATATTGGTTATTACTTATTTGGGTTTATACCTGATAAGCGCTACTATTTGGTTGTCCCTCCCTACTTGGTAATGACTTCCTAACTAGTTATACTTTCCTTGTTTCGCTTATCACTACCCCTCCTTGCATCTACCCATTTGGGTATCGCTATCCTCCTGCTATACCTACTGGATTTGTATTGTAGTAGCGATCTCTTGTTCCTTCTATGTTTGGATTCTATTACTTGTTTTGTTAGCTCCATCCTGTCGCTTTTAACACTCTGTTTTCGGAATATGGTTACCTTGTTATGCTACCTCTGTTAGCATGTTAGTTGGACAGGATGTTTGCACTTTTATTTAGTTTTCCTAGCTACAATCTTTTGTATTTAAAGAGCCTGGAATCCCTTAAGGATTTGGACTCTCAACCATCACAGGACTATCATCTTTAATACTACAAGTTGAACGGACACTCTATTAGTTCCATACCTTTTACCTTGTCTATTGAAGACCTATCCATCGACGCTTCTCCCCCTATCCTTATACTATATTCAGAGTCCCTTTGGGATTCTCTAGATGCTTGGGAGTAGGTTACACAAGTTAACACAGGACATATTGGATTATTGCATTGGTTCACTAAAGAGTAGTCAACTGGAGTCCTCCCCATAACACTATATAGATTATGAATCCCTGTCTAACTGGATGCTAGGGACATGTTATAAAGGTGTACCAATCTCACTATAGGACAAAGGTGGAACAAGTCTATTGGTTGAAAACTTGCAGACCTATTATTATAAATCAAGGATGGTGATAGAAAGATGGTGCTAGAGTCAATGGGCCTTAGTACACAGATAAGACAAATATACAGAGGCTGATCTGCCATAGAGCACAGAGCAATTCAAAGGCGAATCAAGTTGGCAATCAAGGGCCACAGACCTATGGGACCAAGTGAATAACGAGAAGTTGTGAATGTATCTTGATGTTAGATTGATTGTAGTCACTAGGTATCTGAAAACTGTTAGGCATATGGGTACGAGGTACTGGAATCCAGTATTGAATTCATACAAAAATTGTGCTGAGATACTACTTATACCCCTCCAGCCCCCTTGTTGGGCCTGCACGCCACCTGCGGCGCCTCCTGTAAAAAGTGTCCCCTCACTAAACACCTATTGGCGCCTCTCTTGTAATACCGTATACGTCGTCACAGTCAGTCCGACTGGATACTGTGCACTGGGTATAAGAAGAGGGAGACTCAGAAAACCCAGTGCAACTGGATTCAAGTGCATCGGAACCGTGTCTGCAGGGCTATGGCCCATTCCGTACAGCCTTCACTGGAAGGACCACAGGTGACGGGACGCACTGCGGAAAAATGAGAATATGATGAGTGGGCTCCTGGAGAACTATGAGAACCCACTCAGACCCTGAAAACATACCTATCTTGGTCTAAGGATCAATCAGAACAGGTTGATAAGGAGAGACATAGCAAACGATACGGTATTGGATCAATCATAAGTCTCAAGTTATCCTGAAAGCAATCTGCAAGAAAACAGGAAAGCCGGCAGTATCCAGATAGGTTACCAGTCAAGTTGGCCACTTGGAGTTCCAAGAAACTATTGGTAAATTCCACGATAGACTACCTAAGTTTAAGTGGCAGGACAAGGAAAGACATCTCCGACTGATAAACGGTTTATACCATCAGGGAATAAAGGAGCTCTGACGCGTCGATAAGGTGCGGGGGTAACAATATTCTCACAATCAAATGGTTCTTGCACCTAGGATTGAAGGACGGAAACTGGTGGAAGTATAATAGTTAGAAGTAGTCATCGAACACTCAGACGCGGGATATAAATATCGAATTGCCTCCCTAGATTTAGACATCATCAAGCAATGATGAAGAAATCTTATCAATATTATAAGTTTTACTTAAAATCTTTACCTATGAGCCTTCGTGGACAATCTCTGTTTAGGTAGAAAGATTAAAGCCTAGTCAGATTCGCTTGTCTTTAGAATTGGCTACCCTTAACAGGATATTGATATTTCTACTGGTTACCAAAGCTCAATATATGACTATCGAATACCTTGAAGTTATACCAGTGGAATCACACAAGCTCATAGCTGTTTCCTCACTCCTCGACGAGTCTATTCTTGAACATCGTCTATAAAACGTAATCTCCAATATCGAAACCATCCTATATGACTCCCTTCCAGATATCGAATTCCTATTATACCTCTACGAACCCTCTTGGTTCACCGACTATAAACTCAACCCGTCAGCACAAGATTTCTCAGAAATCTAAAAAGAACATCATGGACCATCCTTCCAGTGGCACCCACTCGTGTACTATGTCAGTGAAGCGAGTGGAAGCTCCAGCTCTTTCTCTACAGACATATCCTATACACCCTCTGTGTGGGGATTGTGAGACATCCACTCTTCTCCTAAACAATGTCCTCACAGCAACTAACAGTAGATATTGGAGAAGGCCATGTATGATATCAATGAAGTATCCCTTGTAGGCAAGCGACCATGCACCTGGACCTTCCAGATCACCTTTGGCGCTCCACAACTACTTACATGCTAGTGGAGTAAGAAATTCAGCCCCTGGCACCCATTCAAGTACCCCTAGAGCTCCTGGGGCTAGAAACCCAGCATTGGATAAATTGGTAGAACACATTGGACTAGCAATTGGCAAGTTCGACAGAACCCTGCATGAATCAGTCGACAATACACATCTTGCCTACAATAAACTATCCAGTCAAGCGCAGGTTTAGGCAGACCAACTTTAGCACCATGCAAACTGTATCGCACGGGGAGAACAAATCATGGGAGAACTGTTAAAACAGGTCCATAATGGGTTAGAAATGCTGGCAGCAAAGACGATCACTCTGCAAACAGCAACTACTAAGAACAGGAGGACTAGTTATGAGCTCAAGAACAACGGGCTAAATACCATGAAGCAGTAAGTACTTAACTTCACTCTAACATAGGTGCAACAGGGCAAGAATCTCTTGACTCAGATCGCCAATTGGCAGAAGCACTAGCCCACTAATGAGACGAACTTCTGCAAAGTAAGGTCACTGCATAGGAAGAACATGAGCGGACCAGGAGGGGGTAAAGGGAACTGCACCAAGGATTAGAACAAGAACACATTCAAAGAGAAGCTAATGATAAAAGGCTGAATGTAGCGTCAGACTAAATTAGTCGTATGTTGGAACGAATAAGTGAGGCAGTAATCCAACTACAAGTTGCCAGGAACCCACCTAGTGTGTGGGAAACAGTGGAACAGCAGCCAGTGGAAAATCAAGGATTGGAAAACCAGACCACGGCTGATGGAGGGGAAGAATTCCGATATATTCCCTCTCATGATAAGGGAAAAGGAGTGGATCATGGAGATGGAAACAGGAAAGGCGGAAAGGGACCACTACTGCCTCCAGGAGTGAATGCATCTAATCTGGGGCCACGATGGCACTGGCTCGGAAGACGGAGGTGGCCTCTCTAAAAAAGGTGGTGGGCCATAACAAAGACCCTTGCCAGGACGAAAGTTCGAATCCGAGGCAGATGCAAGGGTGCACTGACTAGGGCGGGCATCAGCTCTTACCAAAAGATGGCAGGCAGATCCCCTGTACAAATATGAGAACAAGCCAACTGACGACGTGAGAGTATGGTTAGTATATTGCGAGTACTACTTTGAAAGAAACCCATGGCAATAGCAAGACGTTAAAGAATGCATCAAGTATGTCTTGGGAAGTATGGAAGGGATCGAGGTAGCCCCTTCAGCAATATCCTACCAGAAGGAAATGACTGGGGACCTCGGATTTCCAAAACATGAGGGTTACGAATTCAGGATCATCTTCCAAGCCGAAGTTACAGAACGGTTCTCTGAGCTGCATTAAGCGCAAAAGGCCTTAGACGAGATGGAGAAGGTCAGGTACACAGGAGACATAGAGAAGTATCTCCTTACCAAGGAAAACTACAACATTGAGGCTGAAGTATCTGGTATCTGTTAGGCACAAACGACTTCCAAGAAGATTACATGAACGTTTCAGAAGGAAGTACTTGTATCTGAACCTCTACAAGCAATTACCCCCCTCCGGCCCCGGCGTTCGCCCTGGGAGTTGACAATGGCAGCTTGTGCAGTTGCTCGTTTACTAAGAAAAACGAGAAAATGGAACACATCTTGTAACCCCATATACGTCGTCGCCATCCGTCCGACCAGATGCTGTCCGCAGGGTATCTTAGAGGGCCTCTCTGGCTACGTCTGGGAAGTGGAACGAAGCAATTCCTTCAAGAACTCGCAGAGTTACACACAGTTGAAGTTAAGAGAGCCCGTGTAGTCCTAGATGGGTATGAATGTGTGATTGAAGTAGGCTACTCGGATATATACTGAGAGTACGCTGACGCCCCCACGATGCCAATAAGGTCAATGAACCTATCAGAACAAGTTGATATGGAGAGGCAGAGAAGAAGAAAAGGTATTGGCCCGATCGTGAACCCTAGTCATCATGATAGCCAGCTGCAGAGCCGGATAAGACGGCACGAAGCAGATTCGGCAAACAACAAAGCTGGCCCCTTGGTGTTCTTAGAAGTTATTGGTATGTTCGAAACTGGACGACTATATCTTAAACAGCCGAAAGAAGATAGACAACTCAGACTAAGTGGGCCCACACCCGCAGAGAAGTCAGGAGCTCTGATCACACCATTAGCTGTGTGGGAGAAGAGAAAGTTTCTGGGTCAAAGCGGGTTCGCTCTCGGATTAAGCGACAAAGGTTGAGAAGAAAATACCTCTTTATATGTAAACCAGTTGTAGTCCGCGAACACTCAGATGCGGGATATAAATATCGAAGTGCCTCCCGAGCCTTAGCCATCATCAAGCAACGGACCCGTGATCTTATCAATATCATAAGTTATAACTTAAAAATCTTTACCTACGAGCCTTCCCAGACAATCTCCATTTACGAAGAAAGATTTAAGCCTAGTTCGATTCGCTTGCCCTTAGAATCGACTACCCTTAACAGTATCGCTAGGAGAACTATAATTTAACTGCAACTTCCTTTTGAAGCCATGCGTACACTATCACAAGAAAATCATGATTTGGATAGCTACGGAGCTCAAGGCAGTTTGACGCGTTACCAAGGCAGAAGAATTGTTCTAGGAACAACAAGGGCTATTCTGAAAAAAATGATGTGGGCAAAAGTGACTCCTTGAAAAGAACACTGGAGGTGGAATCCAAATCTAGCAAGACCACTGCTGGAAATAAAAAACAAAAAACTTATACAGCAGCTGAAAAGGCTGCCTACAAATTGAAAAAACAAGTGGAAAAAGGGAATAAAGCCCTGCAGAAGGGAAGGTTGAGCACACAAATTGGGTGGAAGCTCATAGAGTAATCCCTAAGGACAAAATCATAGAGCAAAAGAAAGCCAATCAATGCACATGTTGCACATTTGCCAACCATACTTGGAAGTTCTGTAGGAATCAGGCACTGGTATCGGTTATAGGAGAGAACCGGGGAAATTTCAAACTCCAATATCGACAACCACTGGCAACAAGTCACCAAAGTTGCTAACGTAACCAATAACAAAGGTGAACCAAGTCAATCAACTCAGTATTTGGGAACTGGACTACATGGATGAAACCTGAAATATACTTTTCATGCACTGGTGCGACAGCGACCGGGTAGTTAGTTACAGACACCTTATTGAAAATCAAATAAACAACGTGGCTTGACCTCTGCAAGCTCCCACTAGCAGGTATTCTGCGCTTCTCCGTAGGAAACTCAAAGCCAAGCGAGAATGATAAAAAGCAATCCAGATATACCAGAGTAATGCAGACCTAAGAATGATAGGCAAGCAAGAAGCGATTAAGTTGGACGGCAGCTCGTGGTAGTACAGACTAACTTTTGGAACCTGAAACTCAAAAAGTAGAAAGCGGAGCGCAATATTTGGTGTATATCGGACCTCAGTATGGAAGGGGGTCGATCAAACCCGCATCCTTATAAAGCCCTAAATCCTATCCAGAGATCCCAGGAAGAGTGGACTGATTAGAGCTGACAAGGAACTTCTTAAGCATGACAAGGCGGCATAAGGGTAACCTGGATCATGAGAAACCTTCCAGGAACGATAATATATAACAGAGTGGCTAGACAATGGAATAGTTGAACAAATAGACCAGGATTCCTGGCATCAAGAAGGATGAAGTTGGAAGAGAATGAGTAACTATGACTACCTAGTTCACATGCTAAATAGAGGTGGGTAAATCTGTCCAGAACCTGGACTACAGCTTAGTGGACAGGATAGGCAAGGTAGACTCATGGGGCATGGAGGCGATGCGTGAAGAATCCCCTGAAAACAACCTAATGTTACGAGTTTGGCTCAAGTTAGGCAGGGCAAATAAGAGGTGTATGGGAATCCTTCGGCAAGGGGTAAAGACCGGTAGTAGTGGGCTGCCCAGAATACCAAAGGCAAAGATTTTGGTTTGTCTGAGGAGGCTTCAATAGCCGAAACCATGCGGGCATGGTAACAAACACCCTAGTTACCTTAACAATAAATCTGTCAGACAAGAGAGCCGTACAGGCCCATAGTGGCCAGAACAAAAGAAACAAAGGAAAAGCGCCAGCCCTGTCTTATTATTCATGCCCAGAAGGCAGGGCTACCATTGAAGCCAATGGAGAATGGATACAGATTCGGGTGTTATTACACTCTGCATCTAAAATTCCTGATCGAACAAGAACTGGTTAACAAAGATCGCATACCATGCCACATACGCAAACATAACTTGAACATTTATACCTATGAAGGAACGACATTATCAAATGGGGGATAATACTATAGATATCCTATCCTGTTAGAAATTGGGAGCAATGCCCACTGAGCTCATATTTCATGCGAAATTGCCAATGGCAGCAAATATGACCTTATTATCTCCTTTGCCTGGTGGCATACAGATCATTCCATAAGGAACATCGAGTAAGCGCAAAAATAGATATTTAAACCTGAAAAATGTTTGAGTCATGTCAACGATAAAGCCATAGACCTGATATTTGAATAGGATGAAACCGTTGCCAATGACCCAGAGGTCTGGTATATCGGAAGAATCGACGAAGAATGTATGACACTACTAGATACGACTGAGTTCCTGTAAATACCTCTGGAATACCATCAATTTAAAAGTCTTTTTGCACTGGAAACAGTGGAAAAACTAGCGGGAAGAAGAACCTATAACTACGCTATTGACTAAATACATGGCGCAGTACCTCCATATAGCCCAATATATCCAATGTCTCCCCACCAGCTAGACTAGCTAAGCAAATACCTGAAGAAAATGCAGGATTAGGGGAAAATTGTGGAAAGTAAATCTCCTGCAGGGGCACCAATTTTATTTTTCCTAAACCTGACAGAGCTATAAGGATGTGTATAGATTACCGACAGTTAAATAAACTCACAGAGGCAAACAAATACTCATTGCCGCTCATGAGTGAACTACACACCTGGGTTGCGCGGGCCTAAATATTTACTAAGCTCGACCTGAAAGATGGTTATCACCTTCTAGGAATTAAACAAGGTGATGAGAGGAAAACGGCATTCCGCACCCGGTACGGCTACTTTGAATACAAAGTAATGCCGTTCGGGCTGGTCAATGCACTGGAAACATTTCAGGCCATGATGAATAAGATGCTGCGTGAATTCTTAGATCATGGGGTGGTGGTATACTTCAACGACATTTTCATTTATTCTAAATCAAAGAAAGAACATATTGAATTGGTTAAAAATGTTCTTTCAAGGTTTAAAGAATATGATCTAGTAGTATCAATCACCAAGTCAGTCAACCATGTTGACACGGTTGAGTTTTTGAGCTATCTTGTGGCAATCGATGGAATCACCATGAGTGAAAGAGAGGTTGAAAGCATTAAGAATTGGAAGGCACCAAAGTCCGTGAAGGAGGTGCAATTATTCATTGGCTTTGCAAATTTTTACCGACCTTTCATTAAGAATTTCACCAAAATCTGAAACTGATTACTGAAACATAGAAGGTCGACCCCAGAAAATATAGCGGTGGCATGAAAAAGATGGGGCATTTGAAGAACTTAAACAAAGATTCCTCTCCGCCCCAATACTCTGCCATTTCTACCGTGACAGAGATATCATAGTAGAAACTGATGCTAGCAATTTTGCTCTAGGATGCGTCATCTCACGTTTAAGGACAAAAGGCTACATCCAGTGGCATTCCACTCACGAAAGCTGAGCCTTGTGGAGCGAAACTATGAGATCTATGATAAGGAACTATTAGCGATTCTAGAAGCATTTAAAGAGTTGAAACTGTACCTAGTAGGAATAGAAAAACGAGTAACTGTTAGCACTGATAATCAGAATTGACAAAGTTTCCTTACTACCTAGGTATGGAATCTCCGACAGATACGACAAGCTCAACAACTGGCGAACTACCATCTCAAAATTGTCTATCAAGCAGGAAAATGAGGTGGAAAACCTGATGCATTAGGCCGACAGACGGAGTAGCAACCAGAGGTGGGAGCTGCGCATAGCGAACAGTCAATACTCAAGCCTTTACACTTCCAAATCACACTGGTACAGCCAAACAAACCAGATCGGGAAGAAAAATCAATAGGCATAGAAACCACACGTTCCTTGCAGACAAAATTGCTATCCTCAATGGCACGAATGCCTACGACTGGCGCCCGACTGGCAGCTGGCGATGAACTGTATGCACTTGAGGATTTCATAATCCCAGTCAAGGGATAACGGCTGGTATAAACAGGAATTCCAATTGGATTACTAGCAGGAACATATGCACGCTGAGAACCACGAAGTGGAATGGCAGCCAAATACGGGATTAGCATTGGTGGAGGAGTAATCGATGCTGACTATACTGGTGAAGTCAAGGTTATCATAATCAACCATAGAAATCAAGATTACCAGGTCCGCAAAGGCGACCAAATGGCACCAATGATCATTGCGAACATACAGACACAGCTGAGGCGATGGAAGTTGGCGGACTTGCAGAAACTGCAAGAGGCAAAGGTGGATTAGGAAGTACGGATGTATCACCAAGACGATCAACTGCAACAAAGACCCAGATAATGGTCGCAAACTTACATGCGGACTACGGCGAAATGAGTTTCTTGATGAAATAGACCACAAGCGACAGATGACAAAGAGATACTCCTAATGTCTAATGCAATAATGTCCAAGGTCGATAATAGGAAATATAACCAAACATTATTATGAACCATTAAAGAGGCTGGCCAGAACGACCAAGACTGCAAGGTAGGCAAGCAGGAATTGGAAAAATAAACAAACGAGGGTAAACCACTACCAAGTCACTGGGTGGTAACCAAAGGATAGGTCTACTATAAGAATCGCTTATACATTCCAGTAAACGAACAGCTGCAGACAACCATAGCCAAAGCTTGCCACAACTCTAAGGTAGCCAGACACTTAAGCCAGGATAAGACTCTGGAAATTGTTACCAGGGACTTTTACTGGAAAGGGCTGAGAGTGTAGATAGATGACTAAGTACAGTCATGTGATGAATGTCAACAATATGAATCCCTACAACATGCGCAGTTCGGACTGCTTCAGCCCCTAGATGTTCCGTTCGCCGCCTGGTCCTCCATATTGACCGACTTCATTACACAACTACCAGAGTCACAAGGAAGAACACAAATAATGTTAGTCCAGGATCGGTTTACAAAGATGGCTTACTTCATAAGTCTGGAAAATGATACAACCGTTAAGGATGTTGCAAACGTATTCTTGAAGGAAGTCTGGAAGCAACATGGACTTCCAGCCGAAATCATGTCGGACATCGATGCAAAGTTTTCCGGGGAATTCTGAGAATTCCTATAAAAAAGCTGGAGGAGAAAACGAAAGATGTCAACCGCATACTACCCACAGACTGATGGACAAACGGAGAGGAACAACAAAGTACAGGAAGGATACCACAGGAACTTATCAATTATGATAAAACGTATTGGTACCAGTTGTTACCACTGACAGAGCACGGTTACAATAACTTAGGAACTAACAGTAACCTCCTCACAAGTATCTCGAGAATCCCAAAGTGACTCTGAAGATACTATAAGGATAGGGGGAGAAGTGTCAATGGATAGGTCTTCAATAGACAAGGTAAAAGGTATGGAACTAATAGAGGGACTATTCAACTGGTAGTATTAAAGATAATAGTCCTGTGAGGCTTGAGAGTCCAAATCCTTAAGGGATTGCAGGCTCTTTAAATACAAAAGATTGTAGCTAGGAATACTAAACAAAAGCGCAAACATCCTGTCCAACTAACATGCTAACAGAAGCAGCATACCAAGGTAATCATATTCTAAAAATAGAGGGTTAAAAGCGCCAGGATAGAGCTAACAAAACAAGTAATGGAATAAGAACAACAAGGAACAAGAGATCGCTAATACTATACAAATCCAGTAGGTATAGCAGGAGGATAGCGATACCCAAATGGGTAGATGCAAGGAGGGGTAGTGATATGCGAAACAAGGAAAGAATAACCTGTTAGGAAGTCATACCCAAGTAGGAAGGGACAACCAAATAGTAGCGCTTTTCAGGTATAAACCCAAATAAGTAATAACCAACATCAAGTCAGTTGTAATAGTAGAATGATAGTAGGATTCCATTACATTCCCCTTAATAGACATAAAACAAAACAAAACAATAAGGAATATACTAAAGGCCTTAATGACCAACCCGCCTTTGGAGTATTCTACTAAATTTGAAACCATATAACTTAATTACGAAACATATATCCATCACTGGTGTCTGGACCTTACACCTTGATTAGCCCTGTAGTAGTGAAGACAATACTATGCAATAGTTAGCCTTCTATCTCAGATTCATCCAAGGTGGAGAGTATTGTGCTGGTATCGGATTCTGAGTACTCTGATTCTTGAAGAGGTTATCAAAATCCGTCAAGGTCAAGCACAGGTGAGAGGAGGGTATAGTCTGGTTTCTGAAGTGTTCAGGCAGAGAAAGTCTTACTATGGGAGCAAGGGAGACTGAAAGGTATAGATTCATTGTAAGTAACGAACCAGTAGGATCTGAAGAGGGTGCTGGCGCCTTCTAAGTTGTAGTGGGGATCCCATGTTGCTTCGACTTGTTCATAGCCATTCCAATAGGTCAAGAACTGACTGTTTTTATGAGAGATAAGATCTTTGACTATCTTTTTGATTTCCCATTGCTCCTGGCCACTGGAATCAATTGTGAGAGGCTCTTTAGATATGGGCTCAGGTGTTCCTGGGAAGGCGAAGGGGTTCGGTCTTAGGTAAATGCGAAGATGGCTTGAATCGATCCATGGGTGGATTCCTGCCATTACTGGGGGAAGTATGAGTTTGTAGTTGTTGTGTCTGTCAGGTCCTTCGCTCACTAAGATATTTCCTAACCATGGTCCAACTAGCTAGTGATTTCGTCAAACCTTTTGGATATAGGGTGCTGACTTGATGATAACTTCAGTTTCATTAGGGGTGATTGGGGGTCTATCCTTTCTTCTGTTTTAGCTGGAGGTAGTTTGGCGTGCTCTGGCCTTCTTGAGTGCGTCTCTGGTAAGTTGTTGATTCTTCATGATCTGTGAAGCCATCTCGTCTGCGGCAGTTACTCAAGTGGGGACAACTCTGACATTAGAGAGGAGGTTTGGTAGTCTGCCAAAAGTGATTTCGAATGGGGAGAGTTCCGTGCTATCACTGGGCGCTGCATTGATTGCAGTCTGGACATGAGGTAGGTGGCGAACCCACATGGTTCCTTTGGGGTTGACATAGTTCCTAAGGCATTGGCGGACAGTTCTCATTCTGCCTTCAGTCTGTCCATTGGTCTAATGATGATAAGGTGTAGCCATGTTCAGATCAACATTAAGATTCGCCATAATCTGTGTCCAAAAGTGTGAGGTAAACTAGGGGTCTCTGTTAGAGACTAGGGAGGTAGGGAAACTATGAATGGAGAAAACTCGCTCAATGAGGGTATGTGCTGTTTCAATAGCTGTGATGTTCTAGGCGACTGGTATGAGGTAGGTAAAGCTACTTAATCGATACAAGACAACCAGGATGAGTTCAAGCTTGCAATCGCTAGGGAAGGGTTCAGCAAAGTCAAATGCAAGGGAGGAGAATGGCTGCCTGGGGACAGGGAGGGGGGTGACTGATCCTTCAAGGACAGTGGTAGGTTGCTTGTTGAGCTGGCATAGATGGCATCTGCGGACATAGTCTTTGAAATCGTTCCTCATGGAGAGCCAGTAGATCTCTTGAAGTATATTCAAAACATATCTGCTAAACCAGATGTATCATTTGTTTAACGGTAATGCGCACAATTTCCCTTCTGATGTTAGCACCTTGATAGCTTGCTTCATAGGGGACATAAGAACAGTCTCTATAGTCATCCTTCCCCTTTCTGACAAGAACTCCATCATATAAGAGCCAGTCAGGGTGGTCGATAGCCTTGGTAACTACCTCAACCAGTGGGTCATTCTGGGTAGCATTTCGAATGCTGGAGTACCACTTTCCTTTCATGAATTTGGTGAGACGAAAAAAGCGCGAAGGTCAAGCTGCGAAGAGGGCGGATCAAAGAAGCAGTCCTCATAATCGACTGCTGCTTCTGGGGTAGGTAGGTCCCATCCTTGGTCGATATCCAGTATTTCTCTTTCTTTTCCCTTATCAATAACTGTATGAAAGATTGGGAAGCCATCATCATCCTGGAGGCAAGGAGGAACAGCCCATCTCTGCTCTGCTCTGCGCTTGGGATGATAAAGGGAGACAAAGTTGGAGGAGGAGTAAAGAGGCAAGGCTTCGGGAATATCGCGAGTTCCTGAGGGAAAATATCCTCTATTCTTTCCATTTATGTGGGTCTGGCATTCGTCCCAGACACAGGCCGTCTAGTGCATAGTTCTGTGTCTATTAGATTCAAGGAATCGGTCCAGTTGATTGACTGGGGGTCGAGGAGAGACTGGGGTGGGCTGAGGGTCTGGTTCAGTAAATGTACTGCTGGGGACGATATTTCTGCAGGTGGTGACAACAAGGGATTCCAGTTTGATGATAGAATCATGGATTCATTTAAAGCAGTTAGTGATAGTATCTGGATGAAGTGGTTGGTCCATATCTCATGGAGTATTGTTAATTCTTGCCACAAGGCCAGACGATTGAGTTTTAGCTCGCTCAAGGAGTACTGTAGCTGTCACGATTGGTGACTAAGCCTTGCAGGATTTCACATTATGAGTAATGGGTTTCCCACATGTGATCACTTTAGGACACAAGACTTGTTTTATGAGTTTTGATTAGTTGGAAACGCTACCCAGTTGACTCATAAGAGTCAGCTGATAGATTTCATAGTATGACTCAATATAAGTCATGCCAAGAATTTGACTCATAGGTATCAGTCACCAGGGTTAAGGTTGAGCGAAGAGTTCCTATATAAGGACCTCTAGGCGGCCTGTAGTTAGGACTCTTCACGCAACCATCTAAATTCATTCCTATACAATTACAATACCTCTTTGCCCTCCCGCTTCTCTATTGGCGTTGTGCGATAGGAACTATAGGGTTTTAGCTATCAATACAATGTAGGCATAGGTCTAAGAACAATAGTGGATCTTCGGCTAGTACTACCTGTTGCAATAATAGTCCTACCTTAGTGGCTGAGATTAGCGCCACGCCCCGGACTGTAATATGAGGACGGCCCAGTTATCTTCATCCAATCTACTGAAAATTAGTTAACTGTTACAAGTCAGCTGACAGCATAGGATCGTAACATTTGGTTGCATCACCTAAGCAATACCTAACTACAAAACCGCGGACTTTACAGACAACGACATTGACCTTACAGAGGGAGAAATTGATACCTCAACACTTGGTCCGGCACTCGAAGAATCACTCAACACAAACCTATCCAGAGGTCAGTCATAAAGGACTGCAAACCCCGTCACACCTGAACCTGCCTCACCAGCCTGATCCATAGAACCCGAAATACCTAGACCAGCAAAAATGTCTGCTCCTGTACCAGTAAACGAAGGTGTGGGAGCCGGAATTCAACAAGCAGGGTTCATAACTGCACAGTTCCAAGAAATCCTGAACCTTATCAACAATTATAGAGAAAAAACTAATAACCAGATCAAGGTCAAGAAACCCCCTACCTTCCATGGAATAAGGACTAAACTACGAACCTTCTTAGTACTAGGCCAATTAAACTTTGAAGCAATACCCGAAACACTAAATATAGAATGCATTACCTATGTCAAAAGCCTACTAAGGGACCCAGCGCAAGCTTGATAACTCCATTTGCTAAAGGGCGCAACTAGAGACCTGGACTACATATGAGGAATTCACTGTAGCCCTCAAAGACCAGTTTGAGGATGTAGAGGCAGAAAATGCAGCGAGCACAAAGCTTGACAGCCTAAGGCAAAGCAAGGAACCAGTCACTGAATACCTGAATGACTTTCTCCTAACATCCACAGAGGCCAATCAGGACGATGAAATGTTGAGAAGACAGTTCCTTAGAGGAATTAACCGAACGCTCCTAGAGGTATGGGCAGCAGACCACATGGTGGTTACAAATGTCAATGCCCTTATGGCAATGGCAATTGAGAAAGAAAATCGGATCAATATGATCAAACACCTTCAGGGGAACCATAACACCTTTACCCGACAACAGAAAACGCCCAGTATTGATAATGGAACTTGGAGATAAGGCAACAAACAGAAACTCGCAGAGACCCAATAGACCTGTATGCGACCAAAAGATGCCTATGACTGAACCTCTCACAAGCGGATTTTGCAAGAAGAAGGGATACCAACCGATTACTAGGATGTGCCAGGCCAGGGCACAGATTCAGTAGCTGCCGAAATGCAAGAGATGAGAAGGACTATACCAGACAGTTCAACAGCAAGACCAACAATAACCGCTGGGAACCAGGAAGCAATCTGCGCAAAATGGAGATCAGAGAAACACCTTACGAGTGGGGAAACGAAGAAATCCCCAGTAAGAGATACGCTGCGGGACAAGACAACCAAAACTATTGGAATGGGTACCATCTACATGGCACTTGCAAAGACGGAAACATTGGAAGAAGAAAAAGACCATGCCATGGTCAAAATGCAATTACATGGCAAGGACAAGATAGTTATCATTAACGGCATGATTGACTCAAGCGCTACAGAAAACTTTATCGATAAGGAATTCTGCCAATGACATGGCATACGAACGAAGAAAGCTAAAGAAATAAGGGAAATCTTCCTTGCGGATGCGGAGCAAAGCGCTTTGGGACCTATTACCCATATAGCAGAAGTACTTATGGACATTGCCAGCCACAGGGAAGTGGCAACCTTCCAAATCGCAGATTTGCCCAACCATGAGGCAGTATTAGGGCTGCTATGGCTAAGGAGAAACAACCACAAAATTGACTGTGAAAGCAACAAGATTACTGGCGATAGCGAGAGGTGTACAACAGTATACCTAGAAAGGACGCCAGCGGTGGACCTAGTCCCTGAAGCCGAAGTCCTGGAAGAGAATTTATCTATGCAATTCTCTAATATCCAGGCCAAGGATGTCCAGAACATCAAAATACAAAGATTAAATGAAACAGCAACGATTCCTACCAAGGGATCAGCAAGGGCAGTAGGACACGACCTGTATGCTAGCGAAAAAGTCACCATACCGGCAAAAGACCAGATACTTGTCAGTACCGGAATAGCCATCCCTCTACCGGAAGGCACCTATGGGCGGATTGTTCTATGCAGCGGATTGGCAGTTAAGCATATGATTACTGTCAATGCTTGGGTAATCGACGCCAACTATACCTGTGAAATCAAGGTAGTACTGGTTAACCTGGGAAAGGACGATTATACAGTCAAGCCATGAAGCAGAATCGCGCAGTTATTATGCGAAAAGATTGTCATAGGACAATGCGAAGAAGTGGAGCAATAGGCTTCCCCCATGAGAGGCGAAGCCGGGTTTGGAAGTAGCGACAAACCAGATCGCCAAAGAATTGAGATCATCGAGATCTCTGCCACCTCCTTTGTAAAGTTCTACCGAAGGAGCGATGTTACAGGGAGCTTCAAATGGGAGTATAAGTGTTAGGCACAAACGACTCCCCAGAAGATTACGTGACCGTTTCAGAAGGAACTACTTGAATCTGAACCTCTACAGGCAATTACCCCCCTGTGGCCCTGGCGTTCGCCCTGTAAGAAGACACTGGCAACTTGTGCAGTTGTTCGTTTACTAAGAAATGCGAGAAATTGGAACATATCCTGTAACCCCGTATACGTCGTCGGCGTCCATCCGACCGGATGCAGGCCGCACAGTATATAAGAGGGCCTTTCTGGCTTGGTCTGGGAAGTGGAACGAAGCGATTCCGTCACGAACTCGCAGAGTTACACCCAGTTGAAACTAAGAGACCCCGGGTAGTCCAGGATGGGTATGAATGCGCGATTGAGGTAGGCTATTCTGATACAGACAGAGAGTAGACTACAGCCCCAGTGATGGCTTTAAGGTCAAGGAACCTATCGGAACAAGTTGATAAGGAGAGGCAGTGAAGACGAGAAGTTATTGGCCCCATCGTGAACACTAGTCATCCTGAAAGCCAGCTGCAGAGCCGGATAAGACGGCACGAAGCAGATTCGGCCAACAACCAAGGTGGCCCCTTGGAGTTCTAAGAAGTTATTGGTACGTTCGAAACTGGACGACTATATCTTAAACAGCCGAAAGAAGGTTGACAACCCGGACTAAGTGGGCCCACAACTGCAGAGAAGTCGGGAGCTCTAATCACACCATTAGCTATGTGGGGGAAGGGAAAGTTTCAGGGTCAAAGCGGGTTCGCTGTCGGATAAAGCGACAAAGGTTGGGAAGCAAAGACCTGTTTATATGTAAACCAGTTCTAGTCCGCGAAGACTCAGATGCGGGATATAATTATCGCCGTGCCTCCCAAGCTTTAGCCATTATCAAGTAACGGACAAGAGATCTTATCAATATCATAAGTTTTAATTCAAAAATCTTTGCCTACAAGCCTTCCTAGACAATCTCCGTTTATGAAGAAAGATTTAAGCCTAGTTCGATTTGCTTGACCTTAGAATCGACTACCCTTAACAATAAGGCAAACAAGTCTAGTAAGATCGAAGCAATCAATTTTAGCACCGAATTGGCCATCAAGGCAAAGCGAGGACAAGAAACGGAAAACACATCGAAAACTTGTTCCAAGGGAGTATCACCAGTACCTGGACATGTTCAAGGAGGAAGAAGAAACACGAGTAGTATCAAACCGGGCGAAGGTTGATTTAGAGATCAACCTAAAGAAATAACAAACAGTACCAGCAAGAAAGTTGGACCCATTGGGAGAAAAAGTGCTGGAAGAACTAAGAGAATACCTCATGTCAACAAAAACCGAGGCTGGATCCGTGATTCTTATGCGATTAGAGGATCACCAATCCTGTTTGTCAAAAAGAAAGATGGCAAACTACAACGATGTGTGGATTACCGAGGACTCAATGAAGTTACCAGAAGGGACTGATACCTATTACCACTGATAGGAGAAGCCTTGGATAGGCTGAGGACAGCCAAAATATTTACCAAACTCGATATCTGAAATGCCTACTACAATATCAGAATCAAAGAAGGAGATGAATAGAAAACAACATTTATGACAAAATACGGTATATACGAATATACGCTCATGCCCTTTGGACTTAATTACGCCCCAGCAGCCTTCCAGAGATGGGTTCACAGAATCCTGAGCCGCTTCCTTGATATCAGTTGTATTGTCTATCTAGACGATATTCTGATATACTCAGAGAACCTTGAACAACAATGAGGTCATGTTAGAAATATCATGGAAGCCTTGCGGAAGGAAGGACTCACACTCAAACCATCTAAGTGTGAGTTTCACAAAGAACGACCTGAATACCAGGGATTCATCATCAATGGAGATAGAGTCAGTGTCAATCCTATCAAGACTGAAGCAATATGGGAATGGAAACCACCAGAGACCGAGAAGGGCATACATTGCTTTATGGGATTCTGCAACTTCTATTGGCGATTCATAGAAGGGTTCAGCCGTATAGCCAAACCATTATATGAGCTCACCAAGAGAGAGGTCAAATGGAACAGGACGGACTGACAACAACAGGCATTCGATGAACTGCGCTAACGCCTAACCTCTCCACCATACCTAGTCCATTATGATCCGGAGAAAGAGATCATGATAGAACCTGATGCCTCAAAATATGTACGCTCCGGCATATTATTACAAACAGGGGAGGATGCAAAATGGCGACCAGTGGCATACCGCTGGAAAATAATGTCACCTGCATAATGTAACTACGAAATACATGACAAAGAGCTATTAGCAATCATGCAAGCTCTAAAAGAATGGAGAAGATACGCAAAAGAGAGTCGACATCAAGTATCGATACTCTCCGACTACAAGAACCAGGTACCCTTTAGCTCTACAAATGAACTCAACAACCGACAAATTCGCTGGAGCGAACCTCTCAACCAATACGACATCAACATATAATTCTGACCTGGGAGAGAAGGAGGAAAGCCAGATGCCCTAACGTGAAGAGTGGAAGATATCCCAGGGAAAAATGACGAAAGGATTTAATAGAAATACAGAATCCTTTTTCCAACGGAATACTACTTTGAAGCAAGGGAAGTAGTGAAGTTTACAGAAGAGGACACAGGAATCCAAGAAGCAAGCAATACTGATATACAGATAAGGGCAATCCACGACACTCTGGCAAGAGGAGACAAGGAGATGAAAGGAGTAGCACTTGGCCCATGCCAATGGAAGGCGGGATACCTATGGTATCAAGGGAAAATTTAGTCCCAGAAGAGGAGGGGATAAGGACAACGACAATACGTCAAAACTACGATCCACGAACAGCCGGCCATGGGGGAACATGCAAAACTACCGCCCTTCTAGCCATACAGTATTACTGGCCAAAGATACCGGATGATATTAAAATATATATCGAAAACTGCGATACATGCCAAAGGACAAAAGCAATCCGGCATGCACCATATGGACTACTGCAGCCAAATGAAACACCACACCAACCATGGAAATCTATAGCAATGGACTTTATCACCGACCTCCCGATATCAGCCGACTATGACGCCATACTGATAGTAATCAACCAATTAACTAAAATGAGTCACTTTATAGCTCGCAACAAGGACATGAATACTAAAGACTTTGTGCAAATATTGCTAAGGGAAATATTGCGCATACATAGACTACCAGAGGATATTATCACAGATCGAGGAACCTTCTACACATCGGAACTAAGGAGAGATTCGCCAAAATCATTAGGGATCGAAAGTGTAACCGGTATTGGTTACTATTGCTAAGGCTGACAAGGCTAACGGAAACTAGCAGGGTTAGTAAGGGGTTAGTTTGTAGTACCATTTAGGTGCATGAGGCATTTGTTTGATTGGAGGACTTTACAAGCGGAGCCTGGTTATGTCCGGTGATTGGAAATCAAATGGAAGAAGATGGAAAGCTTTGGAAAAGCGAGATCATGTATTTAAAGACTGCGCCTCTGGAGCTTAGACAGGGCAGACTTCGACAGACAGAGTTTTCAATATACTTGGTTGAGCAGTTACTTCGTTTCAGTTCACACGAAACCACAGCAAGCAAGTCTAGGACTTAGCAAAGCTGGCGATATAGTATTCAACGGCTGTTTGACAACTTATTGAGATCTCTGGTAGTACTACTCACTTAAAGTCCCGACAGTTTGGGATCTGAGTCACTATCGTTATACCTTACCGAGACGCATTCCTCTTGGTGCCTGATACACCCAGAGAGGCGTTACAGAGAGGAGGTTTTGTACTGCCTTCCATCCTCAGACCGATGGACCAACCGAGAGGATAAATGGGATACTCGAACAATACCTACAAGTCTATATCAACTAACAATAGGATGACTTGGCTGACATAAACCATTGGCAGAATTCGCATACAACAACGCAAGATATGAAAAAATAAAGACTACACCATTCTATGCGAAATATGGTCACCTCCCAGAGCATGAGGCAATTGGCCACAAGATACCAAAAGAGAGAACCGATAAGGAAGAAATGAGTTAGCTGCACAGTATCCTACGCCAGGAAATGGTTTGTGCACAGTTAAAACAAAAGGAGAATTACGATCAGGACAGAAATCCCAATCTGAATCTTAAGTTAGGCATTATGGTCTGGTTACTTCCGAGGAACATCAGGACTACAAGACCATGCAAGAAGCTTGACTACAAGAAAATCGGACCATTCACGATCCTTACAAAGGTGGGCACATGTGCCTATACATTGGCCCTGCCCCAACAGATAAAGGTCCACAAAACCTTCCACATCTCACTCCTCGAACTCTATCACAACAATCAATTCCCCTCACAAAGACAATTACCACCACCACCTATCGAAAAAGAAGGACCAAGCGAATTCGAACTTGAAGAAATGATCGATTCACGTGTACACCGAAGACACCTGCAATACACAGCTAAGAGGACTAGCTACTCACCTGAACACGACACAAAGTGGTACACTGCTGAGAATTTCAACAATGCCAGCATCGCCATTGAATGTTTCCATCAGCAGTACCCACGAAAGCCCCGAATGGGTTACAGTCAAAATCGAAAGAGTGGAGGACCAACCAAAGGAACAGATAACCGTGGGACCCGCCGACGGTTGGGGCGATAGACCAAGAGCTATCACACCAACGATCCCCCCATATGCAACGCAGGAGGAAAGACAAAAACATGCAGAACATAATACTTGTCTATGGACTGCCTGCTATGACGACGACTGCCATGTTCATTTACGCGACAAGGAAGGATCTAATTGGTTTCCAAAACAGCCAAAAATACGCTAACAACAACAACCTCACAAGGACATGTTGTGGATCCACCGATTCAAGGACAACTGCCGTCTCCATCAATACGACAAAATCGATCCAGGGTATTACCCAAGACGCTCTGCGGAAGCGGCACCCATGGGCGAAAATGATCCACGCATATGGAAAAGAAAGGCAACTGTGAGGATACAGTTGAGGAGAGAGGAGGGCGAAAATATTGAAACCGATACTAGTCCAGATTTGGGATGCCTGCAATGACGGATTGAGGGGTTACGAAACCAACTTGGCACCGCTGCAGCCACATTTCAGAACCAATAACAGGACATGCAGACCTAACAGAGGATGATTGCCCCCCAAGATCGAACGATCAGAATGGCGTACCTAACATTGGAAGAAGTCCGCAAATGTTGGCAGCACGCCGAACATCAAGTCCGGAAGTTGATAAAGGAATTGCACAGGTTTGAGGAAAGCCTAACAAGAATAGGACGTTGAGCCTGATGGGACTCAGGCTGATCGGAGAGGAGAGCTAATGTCATGATTGGTGACTAAGCCAGGCAGTATTTTACATGACTTATAGTTATGAGTCATAAAGCGGTTAGATTTCGCACTATGACTCAGTTGTAGTCATGGGGTCTCACATGATACACACTAGTGCAATCATTGTTATATTGTGATTGGTTGATCATGTGCATGACCCACATTGGTGAGTCATATGATGTAATGATTTTCGCACATGACTCAAATTATGATTAATGGATTTCGCACATGTTACCACTTTAGGACACATGACATATTTTATTTATTTTGATACCTTGGAAACACTGCGGAGTTGACTCATAGGAGTCAGCTGATGGATTTCATAGTATAACTCAATATGAGTCATACCGAGAATGTGACTCATAGGTATAAGTCAACAGGGTTAGGGTTGAGGGAAGAGTTTCTATATAAGGACCGCTAGGCGGCCTGTAGTTAGGACTCTTCACGCAACCATCTAAATTCTTTCCTATTCAATTACTTTACCTCTTTACCCTTCTGCTCCTCTATTGGTATTGTGCGATAGGAACCATAGGGTTTTGGCTATCAATATAACGTAGGCATAGGCCTAAGAACAAGAGTGGATCTTTGCCTAGTACTACTCGTTGCAATAGTACTCCTACCTTGGTTGCTGAAATTAGCGCCACGCCCAGTACTGTACTATAAGGACAGTCCGGTTATTTTTATCCAACCTACCGAGAAGTAGTTACCTGTTGCAAGTCAGCTGACAGCATAGGATCGTAACAGTAGCATGGGATGGCTCTTGAGGGTTGCGGAGATTGGAGGAGGTCTCGACAATTTCACAACCTTGAATGGTATTGGTTGTAAGCTCGTGGGTATTTGCTGCTTTGTCCATGGCTTGTTCAACAGAATCTGAGTAGTGACTCGCTTCTTGGGAGCTAAAGGGGTTTGATCTGGTGCAATGATGTGAGCTCCACATGGACTAGTATTCTGGAGCAAAAATTCGAGAGGGTACTTGAAGAGTGAGGGCAGAAGAAGGGGCTTTGGTATGGGCGATGTTGAGGTAGTGTCTAGATATACTGTTCATAGCAGAGGAGGGGCTCTTTATAGGTTTCTTCTCTGTAGGGCCTTCAAGTATGTGGTCTTCTTCACCTGGGGTGTCTTCATAGATCCTTGATAGTGCATCTGCAAGGACATTGTCTTTGTCAGGTCTGTGTATGGTATTGATATCATAAGCTTTCAGGAACATGCGCCATCTAGTTTGGCGGTAAGGTAGCTCAGTCTTCTTCTAGGAAAAAGGATAGTACCTTGTTGTCAGACACAACAGTGAACTCGGTGCCCGATAAAATCAGTTGGAATGCCTCAATGGCATCCACAATCGCCAAAAGTTTCAATTTATGGACAGGGTAGTGCAGCTGACTTATTAGAAACTTTCTACTGTGGACAGCGGCAGGGTATGCTTTCTCAAGGGTAGGTCCTTGGCCAACCCATGCTCCTGATCCAACCTTAGAGGTGTCACTAATGAGGTATATTGGATCAGCTGATGTCTCATATGAGATGGGGCGGAGCATAATTTTCTCCTTGGCCAGGTGCTTAACCTGTTCGAAGGCTTCCTCATGCAGGGGTCCCTATTTAAATACATCTTGGGAAATTTGGTCCTGGGGTAGGGCAGTGGTAGAGGCAAGGTGTGGAAGGAACTTTGCATGATATATCACAACTCCTATAACGGTCTGAACATCCTTTTTCGATTATGGTATGGGCCAGTCTTAGATGGAGCGAATTTTTTCATGGTTTGCATGAATTCCTCCGTCATCTATAACATGTCCTAGGAGTGAGAGCTTGGTGGCGAAGAATTTGCACTTAGCCGGTAATACTTTGATTTGGTGCTGCTTCAGTATTCCAAGGACTAATATGATGTATGAAATATAGTCCACAACTGTTTCTGAGTAGATGGTACTGTTATCCATGTATGCCCAAATGAATTTTCCAATAAATCTATGTTGGACTAATTCGATAACTCTCATAGCTGTAGCAGGGGCGTTGGTATCTCCTTACAACATAACTCTGCATGTAAAGGATCCAAAGGGTGTCTTGATGGTATTGTATTTCATATCGCTGTGGAGAACTCGAATTTGGAAGTACCAATTTGCAAGGTCCTTGCTGGATCTAAACTTTGCTCTGGCAACAGTTCTGAGAATCATGGCTTGGTTTGGAATCGCTCCATAGTCCTTAATAGTAATATCGTTGTTGGGGACAAGGTCTGCAAGCAGTCTGATTTCGCTATTAGGTTTCAGCTTTAGGAATATGTTGCCTGAGTTGTATTCCTGGCTTGGGTAAATGATTCCTTTTGCTTTCCAGTCTTCGATTAATGTTCTGTATGCTGGCATGATCTTGACATGGAATATGAAGAATCTCAGATTGTGGTTCGAAATTTGGTCCTTTAGTTGGATGTGGTGGTTGACATCTCTTAATAGTGGTAATTCCACTGTTTTCCTGCCAGGGAATACTGTAGGAAACTCAGAAATGAAGTAATGGGTATCGGCTTCATTCATGGCTGAAAATCGTGCATGTGTAGCTTTCTTGAAGGTCTAGGTGATTCCTTTGTCAGGGAAGGTAATAATAGATTTTCCACAATCTATTACAGCAATGGTGTGCAGTAAGGTAAGGCATTGCTAGGAAGATATCATAGTTGTCCTCGGAACAGACTAGGGCTTTAGAGATATCGCCGCTTTCCCTGTCAATCTGTATGACAGGCTTTGTAACATTGTTGATTGCTGAGTGTGACCCTTTAACTGCTATCTTCAGGTTGATAGGTGTCTCCAGGTCTCCAGTAGGTATTTGGTGGGTGGTGACAAACTTTCCTGGTATCATATTGTCTCCTGTAGTTCCTGTATAGAATAGTTCCTTTGCTTTGTGGCCATTGACTGTGTTGTCTGCTTTGTGGTCTTGGGCTTGAGTTCCACTAGGTCCTCGATGGTTTGTGGTAACTGAGACTGATTCCTTTACAAGGGGATCGTCTTCCGAGGTGTGGTATGTTCTCCTGACATACTGGGGTCTCCTGGCTCCGCTAGGGCCTCCATTTCCACGCAGCTGGATGCTGCTTAGCTTCTTCTTCTCAAAGCAATTATCGTAGTAGTGTACAAGTTTTCCACAATAGTAACAGTCATTATCATTTCTTCGCCGAACGTTCTCAGCCTGGGATACTCTTGGATGCTAAGAGGTATTGTTGGAGAACCTTGGTTGATTTCGCTGGGTGTTATTCTGTAGGCGCTTGGGTGCTTGTTGGGGAACTGCATTAGAGTTTGCATTTCCTAGAGAGTTACCATATAGTCTTGTAGAGTGGGAAATTGCATCTAGCTTTTCCGCTATCTCCACTAGCTGGTCAAGGAGGTGTCATAGGTGATATGTGGTTTTCACTTCTCCCTTGAGCTTGATATCCATGGTATTTAGGAGTCTCTGCTTCGCTGAATAGATGGCAATTGCTTTTGGCGGGAGACAGTCTCTCCAGGTTTAAAGTCTGATTACAGTGTCGCTAATCTGTGCTGTTTTTCCCCCAGTAGTTTGCTTGCCTTGTAGCCACTGTCCATAGATGGTATCTGTAGATGTGGAGGGAAGGAAATAGGACTCGAATTTCTTTTTGAGTCCAGCAACTGTGTGGTCTCCTTTGGATGCT
Source organism: Tuber calosporum (assembly GCA_003316355.1). Classification (NCBI taxonomy): domain Eukaryota; kingdom Fungi; phylum Ascomycota; class Pezizomycetes; order Pezizales; family Tuberaceae; genus Tuber; species Tuber calosporum. The sequence continues at coordinate 25,130 of QFET01008769.1, read as the reverse complement.
TCATATTGAGTGAATTTATCGAGGGCTTTCTCTCTGTAATAGGCTCCATATTATTGCAGAGCTTCAGGGGTATTGTCAGTTATGTCAAAGCTGGCAATGTATTCATGGAGTGTGTTGAACCAGGAGTTGATTGTCAATGGGTCTTGATCTTTTCCTTCTCCTGTGAAGTAAATGGTGCAGGCCACATATGACGATTATTTACCTCTGGGGGGAGTGACATGGCGATGTATGCAGGGCTTGGATTGGTTGGTGGACTAGGTAAATCATCTGGTGCAGGGCTTAGTTCTCTTGGTTCTCTTTGTAGACTAGGTGGTCTAGGTGGCGTCGCTGGTGGTGCCAGTCCTGGATTGTCCTCTGGACCCGAATCTGTTTCTGATTCTGTGCTTGGTTGTTTCTTGGATTGGACATCTTGGTGGAACTGTGCTTGGACTTGTTCTTGGACTTGGGCTTGGTCTTGGCTTTGGTGTGGAGCTGGGGCTTAGTTTTAGTCTTCTTTAATACTGATGCTCCTATCTCCTGAAGATAGTTCTGAATCCTCAGATTGTGGTGCAGGTGGGTGTAATGGCCCTTGACTTTGGTGTTCTGAGGAGGATGCTACCAATCCTCTAGTCAAGTACTTTCTGGTATCTCTTGGAAGTGAAATGGTTGCTAGCTAGAGTGAGCTGTGCTCGCCAGGAGTCCGCCCTTGGCCTTGTTGGAACCAGGGAGGTGTACTAGTACTGCAGGGTCAAGGTAGGCGAAGAGTTATCAGTCCTCTGCCGAAGATCAAAGGTATCCCTGAGCCTAGGTCCAATAATGTTATCTACTCCCAAGTATCTCAAGAATCCCAAAGGGACTCTAAAGATACTATAAGGATAGGGGGAGAAGCGTCGATGGATTGGTCTTCAATAGACATGGGAAAAGGTATGGAACTAATAGACTGACTGTTCAACTTGTAGTATCAAAAATGATAGTCCCGTAAGGCTTGAGAGTCTGACTCCTTAAGGGATGGAAGGCTTTTTAAATACAAAAGATTGTAGCTAGGAAAACTAAACAAAAGCACAAACATCCTCTCCAACCAACATGCTAACAGAAGCAGCATAGCAAGGTAACCATATTCCAAAAATGGAGCGTTAAAAGTGACAGGATGGAGCTAACAAAACAAGTAATGGAATACAAACAAGAAGGAACAAGCGATCGCTAATACTATACAAATCCAGTAGGTATAGCAGGAGGATAGCGATACCCAAATGGATAGAAGCAAGTGGGGGAAGTGATAAGCGAAACAAGGAAACAATAACCAGTTAGGAGTCATAACCAAGTAGGAAGGGATATCCAAATAGTAGCGCCTATCAGGTATAAATCCAAATACGTAATATCCTACTTCAAGTGATTTGTAATGGTAGAAATATAGTAGGATTCCGTTACCCAAACGCTCATAGCTTGTTACTATTTTATACTAACTATGGGTTCCATCCACAAACAAAATGGATGAAGGAACGTGAAGTCCAAAATCCTGGAGCCAAATAATCTGCGCACTGGATGCAAACTATTCATCTAAAGGCTAGAGAAGCAGAAGAACAAACAGGGGAAAATATGAGCAAATATTATGACCGTAAGGCGCAGCAGCAACCTGACATCAAAATCGGGGAACAGGTCTTGCCCAATGCAAAAAACTTCCACACCAAATGACCTTCGAAGAAGCTTAGTCTAAACCTCTAGGCCTGTTTAAGGTATCAGAAAAAAGGGGAGAAAACGCCTACAAACTTGAAATATCTCGTGATAGAAGATCCATCCAATATTTCATGTATCCTTGTTGGAACCCTATCAGACATCCAACCACCCAGTGAGGCAACAACCTCCCCCCGAGCTAGAGGAAATCGATTGAGATCATAAATGGGAAAACAAAATAATTGTAAAGATTGAAATAATCTGTTATACTCGCCGGATAGCATGACGTAATAGGCAAATACAAGAGTTACGCTACTTTGTGCAGTGGTCAGGGTGTTCAGAAGATGAAAACACCTGTGAGCTACTGAACATTTGGAACATGCACAGGAATTGGTGGAGGCATTTCATAGGGAGAATCTGGATATGCCAAAATGGGCAGATGTTCAATGACAAGGAAAAGGTTTTCCTAGGGTGATAGAGCAAACGCATTAGATTTTTTACCCTACAAAGTCTAGTTCAAAAAGGACATGTATTAGTGTTTTTTAGATTTTATGTTTATTTTTTGTAGTGTTATGATAAGAGAGGGTAACTTTAGAAAAGGGCGATTCGAGATTACAGTTTGGAGGAGGGAGCTTATATTAGCCATATGTTTACGAGGTACTGGAATCCAGCACTGAATTCATACGAAAATTGGACTGAGATACTACTCATACACCTCCGGCCTCCTTGTTGGGCCTGCATATCAGCTGCGGCGCATACAGTAAAATCTGTCCCCTTACCAAAAAACCAAAAGTTGGCGCCCCTCTTGTAATATGTTATAGGTCATCGCCGTCCGCCTGAATGGATTGTGTCTGCAGGATATAGGAGGAGGGAGACTCGGACGACCCAATGCAGATGGAATCAAGTACATTGGATGAGTGTCCATAGAGAGATTGCCCATTACGTACTGCCTTTCCTGGACGGGACTGTAGGTGACGGGACAATCCGCACAAAAATCAGCATATGATGATTGGGCTCCTGGAGAAATATGAGAAACCACTCAGACCTTGAAAACATGGCTATCTTGATCTAAGACTTATCGGAAGAGGTTGATAAGGAGAGGCATAGCAAAATAATACGGTATTGGACAGATCATAAGTCTTCAGTCATCCAGACCGCCTTCTGCCAGACACTTGGAAAGCTGGCATTATCCAGATAGGTCACCAGCCAAGTTGGCAACTTTGAGTTCTAAGAAACTATTGGTAAATTCCACGATGGACAACCTAAGTTTAAGCGGCAGGACAAGGAACAATATCTTCCACTAATTCATAGTTCACACCATCAGGGAATAAAGAAGCTAGGACATGTCGATAAGCTCCGGGGGTAACAAAATTCTCTGAGTCAAACGGTTCTCATACTTAGGCATGAAGGACAGAAACTGGTTGAAGTATAGAAGTTAGATGTAGTCTGTGAACACTCAGACACGGGATATAAATATCGTAGTACCTCCCGACCTTTAGACTTTATCAAGCAATGGAGAAGACATATTGTCAATAATATGAGTTTTACTCAAAATCTTTACCTACGAGCCTTCCTAGACACTCTCCATTTACAAAGAATGATTTAAGCCTAGTCAGATTCACTTGTCCTTAGACTCACCTACCCTCAGGTCTAGCCCAGCCTGATACCAACCTTATCGCAGCCTCTACCTCTGACCTCTTGGCTTCAACTTTTCAAAAGCAACTACCCTTTTCCTATTTCCCTCTCTGCCAGGGCTAACTCTGAAGATTTTCTTACTCTTTTAAAAAGCAATCACCACATACTGTCTATATCCTACCCCTCGAGAATAGGCTATGACCAATAAACTCTGCTAACCCTTAACTGTAGGGAATAACTGTTGAAATTCTTCAATTCGTTTCATATGTATATTTCCAATTATAATATTGTTTCAGTCTCTGCTTAGTTATTTCTAGTTTACTCAGGGAAACTATAGACATTACTACAGCTAGGGTATATCATATTCTCACTGATATTTCATCATAATATTTGAGGATTAAGGAATATATTGCTTATGTTATTTGCGAGATTTCTTGGTTATCTTTCCATGTATAGTAACCTTTTACCAGTCATGTATCAGGTGTTATCTTTCTATTTATTTCGCGCACATTACTTCAGATTACGCATATTTTTGGGATATCGTTGGTAGTTTTTCAGGGTCAAACATGTTCGCACTTGTGTTTCTTACAATGTATTCCCTATTTTGGTTAATGAGTACATGAAGGACAGGCACCGCATAAATAGCTGGTTGCCACCTACTTTATTTGGTTAATTAAGGAAAAGAACTACGACCAATCTACCTTCATACTACAAAACTCCTTACACAAGCGTGGATAAAGTATAATCTTAAAACTGTGTTGTATTTTCATACTCATGCTAGAAGATTATGCCAAAACACATAATTTGAATAGGGTATGAGCCCGTGCCATCCATAGCTATATGACTTACATTCACATACTCTCCTTTTTCATCACAAAACAAATCCCTTCCGAAACGAAACACACCTCTTTCACACAAAAATATCACCTGTAATATCAAAAGATTTTATGCGAAATGAAACTTTGCTCGAAACGAAAATTCGATTGAAAGGAATCATCGTTCGCAAAATGAAATGTTCTTGGGGAAACATTCTTGGCAAATCGATACCAAAAGTCTTGGTGCAGCTGGCTAAAGTCTAAGTTTTCCTCCCTCACTAAATCCGAGTTCTTATAGAAAGTGGCATTTCCTAGCTGCAACCACTCACAAGCACAAAGCAAAGTACTGGTACATAGCAACCAAAGTAACATTGCCTTTACCAATCGAAAATTGCCACGGCAGAAACCACCATTCCTCCTGCAGAAATTTCTGCACCAAACCCCAGATCTTATGCCCACTACTCCAAATGTAGTTGGTCACCCAGTTACAAATTTAGCACTATCCGATAGCTCACTAGGTCTAATAACTACCAGACCTGACAAGATATCTGGGAATATGTACTTACTCTATATAACTGCAAGGACCTAGTAACGTAAAAGGAAACTCTGCCTGAGGCAGAAGAGGATGAAGATGGAAATGATAACTCTGAGAGAATAGATGAATTTCGCGATCAATACCAATGGGCCTCGGGCTACTTCCTTGAAATGATTGACCCCCATTGGCTCATTTTGTTGGCCACCCATAAAACACTTCCAGCCATTAGGAAAGCATTCCAATATATATTTGCTTGAGAAAATACAGCCTTCTTCGTCGAACAACTCAACGCTGTCCTCGATACTAAGTATGATACCTCTGCACCTATTTCAGACCATATCAAAAAGTACAAAACCCTCTGGAATTGAATGTAACACCATTGCTCCTCCCCCTCTGCCGATGACCGATATGCTCTACTATTTGTATTCCAATCTGTATTCGAATCATCAGGTCCAAAGCAGCAGTACTTCTCCACTCCCTTCCGGAGTCAGTGAGTAACATTGTCAATAGCCTCCAAACCAAGGAGAACCTTACCTATTACCATGTCTACAACAAGTTCTTAGAGATGAGAGCCTTGGTTAGCCATGAGGACGACAAAGCGTATAAAAGCGCTGATGTCAAAGGCAAATCAAGAGATCCTCCCCGGAAACCTGTGGTCATATTCAAAGAATTTATCTACTGCAAGAAGCATTACCCCACTACTCGCTCTGAGGGACATACCTGGAATGAGTGTATTAAGCTCCAGGCCGATAACCAAAAAAAAAAANNAAAAAAACTGTTAATTCAGCAAACATCGGCAAAGAAGAAATATCAGAACTGATCAGTACATTTACATCTCCTCTCTCTACGCAAAAGACTCCTCACCCAGACAATTGGGTAATCGATACTGGCGCAAGCTCTCACATAACAAGCAACCCAGATATTATTATAAACCTTGATCCAAGTATCGAGACTGTTAAGGTAGGCGATGATTCGGTTATAGAATCATGTAGCCGAGCAACTATCAAAATCATGGCCAAAACTTCAAATGGTTATGTAGGCCCTGTATTCCTGACACATGTTCTCTAAGTTCTGAAGTTAGGTCAAAGTAACTTGTTGTCATAGCACGCTATTGTTTCTCTAGGGAATGGTATTTCTCTGCGCAGTAAAGGGGCGGATATGTTTGTATACAGGGAGAATAACAGAGAAGTGATATGGGGGAAGCTGGATGGTCAAGATTTTGTTTTGCAAGAAGAGAAGGTAGTGGCGAACAATATGACTTACCAATAGTGACATGAAGCCTTTGGAAATCCTTCACCATCCTACCTCAAAAGTACCAACTACTCAGACAATCCAACTATCCCCGAAGTTCTGAAAGACCGGCATTGTGAAACCTTCATTATGTCTAAATCAACAAAATGCAAACCCGAATATAACGACAAAAGATGTGAAAATCCCTATAATTTAATCCACCCTAATCTTAGCGGAAAATTCTCTACCACCTCCTTCGCAAACTACTGGTACTATGTCACCTTTATTGATGATAGTACACTGTACACCTGGATTTATCCTCTCAAAGCCAAATGCGATACTGTTAAAGTATTCAACCGAGTCATTAAAGAAAGGCACACCCAGGACAACACTAATATAAAGCGATTCAGGACTGATAACAGAGGAGAATATGTCAACAAAGATATGATAACCATGTTTGCAAAACTGGGTATTATATATGACAAAATACCTCCTTACTCTCAGGAATCTGATGGCATTGCCGTACGGTACAATAGGACCATTATCACATCTACAAGCTCTATGTTATCAGGTCTTACACCGCGTTTATGGGCTGAAGCAGTTACACCAGCTGTATACCTATGGATCATCCTCCCTAATCCATCTATAGGAAAACTAATACCTTATGAATCTCTCTTTAACAAGAAGCCGTTGGTTAATCACCAACGCCCCTACTGGACTATATGCTTTGTCCATCTACCTGAGCAGAGCAGACACCAGGAACAAAGTTACAGCCCCGGGCCATAGAAGGAAACCTTGTTAGAATATACTTCCTCCAGCAAGATATACCGTATATACATACCATCATTGCACAAGATGTCAGAAACGCATCAGCCCCACTGGACAAACAAGACTATACTACTGTTTGATCCCAAGGAATCTGCACCCTCATCAGAGACCGTTGCAACAATCTACCTACCTTCAAACCAAATAATAACAGCACCCAATAAAGCTCTACCAGAGGAAGCAAATGACAAAGCAACTATTGAAGTTCATCCACCTCTACCCAATTAACATCCTGAAGATTGGGACCATCCCCAAACTCCAGAAGAAATACCAGAACCTCCTGTACAGGAAGTACAACTGGAAAATGCTCACGAGATACGGACCAGATCTGGCAGAACCATTCGCCTACCTTAATACTTTGTCAGAAAGGTCACTATACCATCTGTCGAGGATCCCAAAACCTACACCCAAGCAGATAACAGCTCGCTTAAAGAATAAAGGAGCCACGCAATGGGCGAGGAAATAAAGGCACTTGAGCAAAGTGGTACTTATGATGAAGTAGATAAACCTACATGACGTAAGTTTATAGACAGTAAATAGGTCTTTAAGACTAAGCGAAATACTTATGGGACATTATATCAGTACAGTGCAAGGGCTGTTGCCAAAGGATTCGCACAAGTACGGGCTTTTGGCTTTGAAGATACTTTCGCTCCTGTCATGCAAAATGAATCACTCCGTTTCCTGCTTGCACTAGGTGCTAGAAACAAATCGCGACCACAGCATATTGATGTCAAATCGGTATTCCTTTATGGTGAGTTGAAAGTAAAAGTCTACATGTGACCGTTACCTGGGTTCGGTAATGGAGAGAAAGTATGACGACTTAACCCATGTCTCTATGGACTTATGCAATCTGCGAATGAATGTTACCCTCTCCTCGCTAGATACTTATCCTTCAAAGGCTTTGCGACATCCGCTGTTGATACAGGCATGTTTGTTTATAGTAAACAGAACATATATATCTCGGTTTACATTGACGACATGGCTACATACACGGCCAACACTACACAAGCAACTTCTGTCATAGAAGACCTAAAAACGGCATTTGAGATCACAAACTTAAGGGAACCTATATTCCTACTTGGCCTACACATCACTTATACAACAGACAGGATAAATCTTACCTTGCAACGATACATCAAGTCAGTCATCAAGTAATATGGTATGGAACACTCATTGCCAGTCTCTACACCCTTACCCAAATGCATTCAACTATGGAAATTGACAGGAAATGAACAAATACCGGACATATCCATATACTAATTGATAATAGAATCACTTATGTACCTGACAACTGGTACCAGGCCCGATCTAGTATATAAAATATCCTTTCTCACAATTTTCATTTTGCCTAACTGAAATCGCCCTAAAGGCCACTAAATACATCCTTCGGTATATTCATAGTACAAAAGACATTGGACTATTCTACCCTTGTACAACTACAAACGCCATAAACAACAATGTGAATGTGGACTTTGCATATTGTCTTGATACCCACCGCTACTTCTTAGGGTATGTTATACTGTTTAACAATACCAGTATATCCTGGCGGTTAAAGAAACAAGCCTTGGTCGCAATATCTACTATGGAAGCGGAATATGTAGCTATGTCCCTAGCAGCAAGGCAAATCCACATGTACACCAAAGGTCTCAGTGACTTCCAGCTAAAAACACCGCTCTCTTTACATGCCGACAATACCAGCACAAAATTTCTGGCAACCAACCATCAACTAAATGAACGAACAAAATATATTGATATCCATTTTCACAAAATACGAGAAGAGATCGATAATGGTTATTTCACACTCCTGAAGGTTGCGCCCACAGAAAAGCTTGCAGACATTTGTATCAAGGTACCTGTGAAACTGGCACATCAATGGATGATGAGATTGTTGGGCTGTAGATAATGAGGAGATGTGTTGAAATTCTTCAATTCGTTTCATATGTATATTTCCTATGGTAATATTGTTTATGTCTCGGCTTGGTTATTTCTAGTTTACGCAGGGAAACTACGGATATTACTCCAGCTAGTGTATATCTTATTCTGGGTTATATTTCATGATAATGTTTGAGGATTAATGCGTATATTTCTTATGTTGGGTGCGAGATTTCTTGGTTATCTTTCCATGTATAGTAACCTTTTACCGGTCATGAATTATGTGTTCTCTTTGCGTTTATTTCGCGCACACCACTTCAGATGACGCATATTTTTGGGATTTCCTCAGTAGATTTTCATGGTCAAACATGTTCTCACTTATGTTTCTTACAGTGTTTTCCCTATTTTTGATGCTGAGTATATGGACGACACGCACCTCTATAAATTGCCTGTTGCCGCCTACTTTATTTAGTTAATTAAGGACAAGAACTACTACCAATCTACCTTCATACTACCAAACTCCTTATACTAGTGTATACATAGTATACTCTTAATACTGTAATGTATTTTCGTACCAATGCTATATGATTGTGCCAATATACATAATTTTAATAATAGCCTCCTATATTACTTTTGCCCTGCCCCGAATGAGATTTTGATTGGTCTTAACAGCCTTCCTACTACCTACCTCAGTGAGGATTGCATGGCCATTTTCTCATCCGACTCTGACTCTGATCACAATACTGCTGACAAATATAATTCGCTTTGCTAAATAAGGTTTGTGCCAATCATAGCCTACACTGAAAATTTACTTGTTATTAAATTTGAAAAGCTCTACAAGTAGTTCTAGTATGGGAGAAAAAAAACCACCAGATTTAAGCGTAGCTGATTGTAAATTACTGTGAGGTTTTGTTTTAGCTATTATCTTCTTAGTGCTAGAGCCTTTCCATTTTAAAAAGTTGAACTTTTGGTAGATGAAGTAAAATTGTGTTACATTATCCACAGTTTGAATGCTGGGTAATTGAAGATTTGTTATATTGGAAGTAGGATTTAGGCTTAAGAAAGGAGATTATATTTCACTGTATTGGATAATATAACCTATAATCATTATTATTTGTATTAATCCTAATTTAATATTCAGTAAATAATGTTTATAAATATGATATGTTAAAATAGAGTAAGATCTATTATGATGCATCAATTATAATCCTATATTTTTTTGTTTTGATATTATTTTCATTCAAACCCTTTACCTCAATACCGTTCAAAGTTCAGGCTTGGCATGTAAATTTGCACAGCCATATGTAACACAGAATTTACAGCCAGGTATATATATGTTTTAAATAGCATGAACCATACCTTCTGACTTACTCATATATAAGGACTACCAAGACCACATCATTAGTAGTTGTTACTGTTGGACCTAATCATGTTTCTTGTTTAGGAAATACTCTCATCCTTTTCTCACACTCCCACTGAGTAGACAGGGCAACTCTGTCACAAACTTATGTAATACAGAATGGGCTAACAGTTTGGTCACTCGACCCACATGTGCAAAGGCACTGACCATATCTACACCAACGTGCTTTAGTACATGTGGAGTCAACGTGATAATGCCGCAACCCCTCCTGCATAACAGAAGGAAATACAACTCGCTTTTGGGGTAGTGTCCATTCTTGCCTTGCTGTACTTGAATATTTCTAGCCCCACTCATTCAGTGACTACTCTTATCCTTTAAGGCCTCTAACTAACAGAGGGATACACACCTGACTACACTGAGGGGTGAAACCCTGGCAGTAGTAGATATGATATAGACTAAGACAACCCCATACTTCCCCCCAACTCAGGACACCTTCCCTTCTCAATATTGCTGTAGACCTCACCACTCACTATCACTGCACCCCAAACACTGATCACCCAGCTGATTGCTGTCCCACATCTCTAGTTCCAATTCCCACCTGGCTTTCCCACACTACTTGTTCCAATGCCCTAGTTGTTACACATATGGGAAATGGTACAAGACTTTCGAGTCTAAAGATATAATAGTATATAGTGCCGGGAGGTGACTATATTGACGACAATCCACACTGGCAAGAAGTAGGATTGTATCCGGAACTACTCAGCCTCGGTAAAAGATGATAGAGTAATTTATCCAAGTGGATCTATTACATATTCTGCATGCTTGATAATCCGAATGCATCTGCACATGAGTGAATAAACGTAGGAAAACCGTCCATCCAGACTCATCACCTGGTATTCCGTGTGATGTTCGAAAATGGGCGGCATTAACCTGAACTTAGTTCAATTGGAAAAGAGTTCGAAGGCTAACTACAGGAGGTGTGCTTGACACCCTTAGAGAAATATACAGTCCGGGGGATCATTTGCTGTAGTGGGGTCATTTATCTTCAAGGTCAAACGGTGTTCGCATTCTTTAAATCATGGCTCAAGTCTCTAAGGATACTACTTTTATATAGCCAACATAAGTACCAGGAAAAGTGTATAAATAGTTAGCAGTCCCTCGTAGGTAATAGACATCCTCCATCTCCTCTACACACCGGGCGATTGAAATCTCAACACCACGAGAAATCATCACCAACTCCACCACCCAGGTTCCTACCCCCTCTGGCTATGCCATGGGGTGGGGACTTGTTTACCTCCATCTCCCCTCGCTAAACTCATTAGGGTCTACCCCTTTGAGTCCATCCTCCCCTTTCCATCCTAGTTGGTAGTTTCCTCTACTTTCCCCGCTCTTGTTTCGCCTCGCTTAGCTTGTTTGCTCTGCCTCGATTAACATATGCACGGTCGGTAACACCCTACCTTCATACAGATGGGAGACGCACTTGCAGTAGGAGGAAACTCCCAACAGGCCTACGGTTGCTTTGCAGTCCAATGGTCGATTCCTCCACTCTCTGTTCTTTGAGAACTGCCTAGACGGGTACACACACGGTTCTGTCCCTGATAATTGGGTCTACCCCTCTTCCTCCTCTCCTCCTCTCTCCTCTCCTCACGGTGGATCGGCTGGCACCCTACTGCTCCCCCCTCCTCGAAGCTGGCACCTTACTGCCTCAACCATGGCTGGCACCCTACTGCTCCTCTCCTTCTCAGCTGGTACCTTACTACCTCCCCTTTCTACGACTCTTGCCCACGGTCAAATCTGCCTTCGGTTAAGCCTGGTCCTAGTATTGCACTGTCTCTTGGACTTGTGTTAATGCCGTCGGTTACCTCTGAATCCCAGTTCCATCATCAACCTGCCGGCGCCTTTATGGGTGCAATAGTAGTGGCTAATTTCCCCTTATCTGTTGTAGCTTTCGTCAAGGGCTATCCTTATACTTTCCTGCTTTCCTGCTTCTTACTTTCAACCTGTTGTCTCCTTAGCCAGCTGGGGGTTTGTTTGCTTATAGGCGAGATGTGCGGTTAGGCCCATACCAAAGGGTCCTGGGAGTACGGGTTTTGATCCCTGGGGCGCGGAGGATGTTTGTTTGGAATTAAGGTTTTGTTTTTGCCATAGCTAGCGCTCTATGCACGTTCTTGTACCTTAACAACGAATATATGAGATAATCAAAAAAAAATCAAAACCTCGTAGGTAAGGGATCATCAAGCAACGGGGAAGAGACCTTACCAATATAACAAGTTATAAAGCCTTCGGGAACCCTTTTATCTTTTATCATAAGTAATACTCAGCTTTCCTGACAGTTCTCCGATTTTCTTGATACGAGCACGGCCTAGACAATTCAACAGTACCGAATTGGCTACCCCGTAACACTATACTGTTACACTCCTCTCACCAAAACAACTCTCTATTATCTCTTGCCCTGAGAATACTTTTTTGCTCAAAGTTTTCATTAGTGGCAACATTGTGGGCACTGCCAACTTCTCCACTTTGACAATGCATTTACTATCTGCTGCGAAGGATACTTTCTTGACCTCCAAGCAGTAGCACTTCATCAACTTGCTCACATACAGTGAAAATATTGAGAACATGTCTATTGTCAAGATACACGGTGGATAACTGCTTTTACAAAACGCTAACAATAATCCCACAAATCATCTTTTTTTTTCAAAAAAAGATAATTGTTACTAACCTTGCGGAACCGCTATTCAAACTAATCTATCTTCCAGTTACAATGGTTTTGCCTACGCGGTTAAACGACTGGCCTTTTTAAATTTTCTCACAGAGAAATTATTTGAGTGTATAAACTAGCTGCCATGGCAATGGCACATGATAAGACAACTATTCCTAATCCTTTGGGACATGACTGGATGATCGAAGTGAATGAGACAGAATCTACCCCTTCGGCATCCTTAATCCCATCTCGAAGCCGTACCAGCTCTCCCATTACACATTTAGGTCTTCCACCATCAAAATATCAGAAATGTGCCAAGCGAACCAAAAAGCCTGTCGATACCCAAGATAACTTCCAGCAAAATATACTGTATGCATTACGCCACCTGGACCAGTCGTTGAAAGAAAGTGCAGATGAGAATCACATAGCAATCTCTACACTATCAAAGGAAGTCAGGTACGGTTTTAAATTGCTAGTTTTGCTGCAGAGCCGTATGGCCAGTGGAGAAGTTATCAATAATGCAGAGATACAGGAACGTCACTGTAGATTAGAATAATTGAGTGGTGACACCGAACTAGAGCAGCAAAGGTTACGTGCCCAGGTTAAGGAAGTGTTCTGACGCAAACTGGCTCAACAGGAGCAACTAGCCCTAGACTCAGAAACAAGGGACCGAATTCAGGAAATGGCACTAATGGAACTCAATACTAAGTTGAACCAACAGGAACAGGAATAGACCAGAAGAATGAATGAGGAATGTGTAATTGCTGCTTAACAGCAACGAGAACAGAGAGCTGGTATGAGGGGCTACCTAGATGCTCCAGTGGTTTGGTTAGCGGAAAGGTAACCTGCACCAAAAAAGCATGGACCTAGTGATGGTGATCCAGGACCGTCTAACCAAGGACAAATAATAGTACCCAATGAAGGTACCATTCATATAAAAGAATCAGCATCAACTACAAGGAAGGATACAGGAAAAGGAGTTGATTGTGGACGAGATAATCTACCACCGCCACCACCACCAGGTAACCTTGGTGATACACCTGACCCAGATGATGATGGATCTGATAGTGATAGAGAGGATGGATGGGGTAGAAAGTGCAGCAGGCTGGAATGCGCTCCCCGTTTACCATCTATTCCCAGAAATGATGTTCACGAGGACTGGTCCACTATGGATTTATTAGAACGTATCAGTGGACTCTGGAGACCAGTAAAGCTAATTGCGGAACTACCCTACTTCTTCGCAGGAATTGACAACAAAGATTTTCGAAACTTGTTGACAGCCAGTGAAGAATACTTCGATCGCAATCATACACCGTGGGAACATCATGCCCACCAAATAGTTATTGCCTAGGGGAAAACAAACGAGAACAAAGAGACACCCTTCTCGAACTAATACCAGAAGGTAATGGGTAGATTAGGTGGAAATACTCAAGACCCAGACTATTCCACATGGGAAAGCTTTTGACATGATATCAAGAAGCTCTATATTGGCATAAAGGAGGAACGACGAGCCCTAGCAGAAATGACTAAGGTAGTCTATAAAGGAAACATTGACAACTATCTTCTGCTTCTCGAAAATCTCACATCAAGCCTGGTCTCACAGGAATTAGTTGTAGGGTACGGGTGGAAAGCAAACTTGCAGAAGATATTCTTCGCCGGTTATCTCATCTGATGTTCTCCTCCTATGAGTAATGGATGGAAACCATACTGGAAGTTGGCAGAAAGAGGAGGAAATTTTGGAAAGGCGTAAATTATCCAAAGGAGAACCTTCGAACAGCGGATCACAGTAACGAAAACGTGATGACAGTCGTAAAGGAGTTAATAGTAAACAAGGATACACCAACAAGAAGCAATAAAACAATCTATGATTAGGGAAGGCAGCTAAGGCCAAGCCATCAGAAATGAAAGGGGGTAGTAATAATAGAAACGTGCAAAGTGACTGGAAGAATGCTCACAATGGAATCCCGCAAGATGTTGTAGACAAGGGAAAGGCAGTGCGGGCTTGTACTCGCTGCGGCCTCTCAACCACACTTGGCGAAAATGTTGAAAGGACATAATGGTACCAAGAGCCTTCGCTAAGGAACCAAATAAGGACCAACCAAAATATGCCCGAAAACCACTAACAGCTGCTCACACTGTCAGAAATCACAGCCAAAGGTGAATCAGATCCAGAGGAACCAGCATCTCGGTTATGGGAATTATCAGATACAGAAATGTCCTAATGGTACTAAAAGTGATACTGATTGGGTATTCGTGGCACTAGTAATAGCAAACGGAATCGAAACCAGGAACCGTCCAGTCTAGAGTGCTGAGGATCACAACAAGGAAGTTAGTGACAATAAAAAGCATTCTAAAATTCTTCCAAAAAATTGGCATGCAGGGCCATATTTGGATGCTGAGAATCGTCCTTCCGTACCGTGCTTCAACTGATTGGATTCAGGGGACCGGAAGATGAGACCTCCCCCATCAGGGATATCTTGCTTTTTTATATTTTCCTTCAGATTGGTTCTCATTTTAGGTTACTGCTTTTTACTTTTTTGGAAGAAGGATCTCCTTTTTAGGTAGTGGGATTTGCTTCCCATTTTTAGACAATCGGGAAATGCAGGGCAGTAGCAGGGGTTACCCCCGGTATGCTCTAACCCTAGTTACCTCCAGTACATATTACTTTTGTTTAATACGCCAGAAGGGTGGCTTGAACGCAGGACCCTGCGGATCAAATGAACGGGTCAGGCTCATTTTACCACTAGACCATAACTGAACAGGTGTAAATTCTTCTGGGAAACCTCATTATATTGGCTCGCCTAACAAAGACGTGTTGTGTACAGGACAACAACCACGTTAACCTAATACAACCTAACAATAAGAGTTATATGACCAACTCTTCTAAGCAATAATTAGCCACTGCACATGTCACAATTATTACTGCATTGGGATGAGAAATTCCAAATTCGGAAATTGTTATTTCTTTTCAGAATATTCTGCTCTTTTCGGATATATAATTTATTTTTCCAAAATTATTACTCATTTAGGAAATTATCCTATGGTAAAGACTAAGTAGTATAATTTTTGTTGTATTTGTATGGCATTTTACTGGTCTTACCACAATTGAAGTGGGTTTTAAATTTTTGGGAGCCCCTCGGTAGGGGGTAAAGACCGCTCGTAGTGGGCTGCCCAGAATTTTAATAATTGTCTATTTGTTTAGTTTATCTGAGGAGACCTCTGTCGTCGAAATAATACTGGCGTTGTCACAAACACCCAAGCTATATAACAATAATGTCTTCTAAGAGAGGACGAACAGATATAACAATGTCGTATAAGCAACAGAAGCTCAAACACGAAGAACCAAAACACTACCAATGTCCTAAAGGAACTGCACATATCTATATGTATTGGAAGCGATATCGCAGAAGAGTTTTATTATACTCTTGATCCCATATCTTTGTTTACACGAAAATTTAATCAAGGAATTGAATATTCCTTACAAGTCTCGTGAGGATCCGATTCCTATTTTGCGTTTTACTGGAAACTAATTTTCTACGAGAAGGGGTTTCCCCCTTCCCCTTTACCTGGAAATTGGGAAAAATAATCACTTATCAAAGATCGTGTTCGTGATCGCACCTACTGGAAACTATGGAATAATAATTCCATTTGGATGGTGGAACCATGAACATCCCATAAAGGGATTTGTTGAGCAGGAAAACTGGATATTTGTGGATCCAGCATGCCAACTTCACATCTTGCCAGAGGTTGAAGGAATCTCGATCGAATGGGATGATATAGTTCTGGAAGACCCAGAAGCCGTGGTTATTGGACGGGTTGCAAGGTTAGAAAATGAGGAGGAAATAATCCTCGAGACTCTGCCGGCACAGTACCACAGTTTCATAGACTTATATCGTCTATCAACGGCAGCAAACTACCACTTCATCAATCCTTCGATCCTGCTATTGACATCAAACCCATTCTCAACCACTGTGGTGACCAATTTATCCCCTCTCGGGAAAGCAGTTAAAAGCAATGCCAACATATCTGGATGATATATTAAAACAAGGAAAAGTTTCCTCTTGCAAATCACCGGCTGGAGCGCCAATACATTTTGTGCCGAAACCAGATTGACGTCTTAGGTTGGTACTTGACTACCAAGGACTAAACAAAGTCACTATCTACAACAAATATCCACTAACCCTTATGACGGAACCGTGCGACCACGTGAAAGGAGCCACAATTTTTACAAAGCTGGATCTGAAGGATAGTTACCACTTGATCCGTATAAGGAAGGGCGATTAATGGAAAACAGCTTTTTGTACACGATACGGCTTATATGTATACATTGTAATACCGTTTGGCCTGGTAAGCGCACCAGCCACATTTTAATCAATAACTACCATGATCCTAAAAGACCACCTTGTGAAATCAGTAGTAGTATACATTGATGATATACTTATATACTCTAAATTAGAAAAGGATCATGCCATATTGGTTAGAAAGGTGTTAGAAAGACATCAAGAATAGATAATAGCCATCTTGCTTACGAAAAGTACGTTCTATGTCACATCAGTAGAGTTCCTGGGTATATTGTAGCTGTTGATGGAGTTACTATGAGTGACAGAAAGGTGAAATCAATCAAGGCCTGGAAACCACCTACCTCGGTGAAAGAAATTCAAATATTTATGGGCTTCGCCAACTTCTACTGGCGATTCATAAAGAATTTCTCCACACTATGCGCGCTAATATCTTATTTGCTTAAGGGAAACCCAAACGATTTTTCATGGGGTGAAAGGCAACAACAAGCATTTGAGGAGCTCAAACGTGTGTTCATCACGAATCCGATATTATGTCATTTCCATCCAGACAGAGAAATAGTAGTCGAAACGGATGCTAGTAATTACGCCCTTGGTTGTCTCCTTTCACAATATTTGAACATAAAGCTACATCCTGTCACTTTCCACTCTCTTAGTGGACAACTGCTGAACACAATTATGACATTTATGACAAGGAATTGTTGGCAATATTGGTTGCGTTAGAAGAATGCGACACTACCTTGCTAGGACCAATGAACCTTTAACAATATACACTGATCTTTAAAACCTACAATATTTCCTCACAACAAAGGCCTGGTCAGCAAGACAAATTTATTGGACCCAGAAGCTCACTGATTTTCACTTTAAAATCATTTACCGACATGGAACCAGAGGGGGCAAACTTGCTGCTTTAAGCAGGCAGCCAGGATACCACTCTGAGGAGGGAGCTAAGTATGCCAAGCAGGCTATACTTTAGTCTCATGACTTTGAAAACCTCCAGAATAACCAAAACTTAGTTGTCTCAGTTATGTGGGGCAAAGAAAACTCTAAACACCTCTGACAGTAGTTGCCTCAAGAGGAACGGAACAATATGATAAGGATTAAAAGACTTCCACAGGAAGCCAGAATCCGGACTGGAGGTTCTAAGCTAGACGCCGGTCATGACTTGTACAGGACTGCAAAAAACATAGTTCCTGCGAATGGGCGAGTGCTCATTGGGACAGGTTTGACTATGGGATTACCAATTGGAACAAATGCATGTATTGCACCAGGAAGTGGCTTGGCAGTCAAGCATGGTATTTCTATTGTAGCCGGAGTAGTAGATGCGGACTATAGAGGAGAAGTGAAGATCCTCCTAGTCAACACTACTGACAATCCTTTTCAAGTACACACAGGAGACCGCCAAGCCCAGATGATTAAGGAAAAGGTTGCTGACAGAGAACTTCATGAAGTCATAGAGACAGATGAAACTGAACGAGCAAGCCAAGGGTTTGGCAGTTTAGATATACGGTTGGAAGAAGACCAACCACAATTATTTTTCCTACATCCTGATGCAAAGCTCGAATATTTGGACTCAACAGACATCACCTCACGCCCAATTTTCACTAATGGACAAATACTAATGTCGAATGCAATAACTGCAAAGTGCGAAGTCACGAAATTTGCTATAATAATCTTGGAATGGGTAAGGGAAATGTCAAATGAGGATTCGGATTAGCTAGACTGAAAGACGGAACTGGAAAGTTTACTATATGATGGCAAAGAAATGATGAAACAATAAACCTTAACTGATAGAATGCTCTTCTATAGAGAACGCCTATATGTTCCTCAAAACGAAACCCTGCTGACAGATATTGCACAAAGCTGTTACGACTCTAAGATCGCAGGACATTTCAGTGAAGAAAAGACTCAGGAAATTATTACAAGAGACCTTAACTGGAAAGGAATCGTGAACTGGTTAAACCACTATTGACGATCCTGTACTGAGTCCCAAAGGGCTAAGGCACTAAGACTTGCACGCTTTGGGCTGTTACAACCACTTCATGTCCCATTTGCTGCTTGTGCATCTACCTCGGTAGATTTTAACACACAACTTCCCAAATCTGCAGGATACAGTAAGATCATAGTTGTAGTCGACTAGTTCATTAGATGGCATACTTTATCAGCTTAGAAGAAACCATGACCACTAAAGATGTGGCCTAGGCATTCATCAAAGAAGTTTGGAAACTTGATAGGTTACCCACAGAAATCATTTCCAACATGGACGCAAAGTTCGCAGGAGAATTTTGGGAATCATTGTGCAAGACATTGAGAATCAAAAGAAAGATGTCTACGGCTTACCATCCGTAAACTGATGGACAAGCGGAGAGGGTAAGCGAAGTGCTGGGAGGTTATCTTCAAATATTTGTATACTGCGATCAGGATGACTGGTACCAGCTACTGTCGTTAGCTGAGGATGCATATAACAACTCCGTAACAAGCGCAGAAGGAATAACACCTTTCTTCGCAAATGATGGTTACCATCGTCAAACAGCATAGATGCAGGAGTGAGAAGCCCAGAATCCGGGTGCAACTATCTATGCTCACTGGATGAAACTGATACATGAAAAGGCATAGGAAAACCTTGAGAAGATTCATGAAGGGATGAACCAGTACTATGACCGCAAAGCTTGCAGTCAACTAAACTTCAAAATTGGAGACTTGGTTATGCTAAATGTGAAGAATATCCTCACTAAGTGACCATCCAAGAACTTAGCCCAAAACTATATGGCCAGTTCAAAATCCTAGAGCAACGAGGAAATTTTGCTTACAAATGGCAAATATCAGAGCGATGGAAAATCCATCCAGTATTCTTTGTATCACTACTCGAGCCATACCGAAATTCAGTTCGACCTGGCCGAGAACAACCACCCATGGCCCCAGAAGATATTGAAAGTGACCTTGAATGGGAAGTGGAAAAAATCATCAAGAGTGAAATAATCTCTTATGTGCGAAGATTGAGAGGACGTTCACTAACAATCCAAGAACTTCCATACTTTGTCAAGTGAAATGCAGGTTCCGAATATGAGAACACCTGGGAACCACCGGAGCACTTAGACCATGCTCAAGAATTGGTAGAACATTTTCACAGGGAAAATCCTGCAATGCCAAAGTTGGGCTAGGTAGTATCTTAGGAAAGGGTTTACCTGCTTTAGCCTAGTTATTGCATAAGGTTTTTTAACCCTACCAGATGGAGTACTAAGTGGAAGAAGTGCTTTGAGACGAAGTATCGGAAGGGGGAGCTGATGTTACACAGATGGGAAATGGTACTAAACATTCAAGTCTAAAGATGTGATGGTATATAGCGCTGAGAGGTGACTATATTGACTACAATCCACACTGGCAAGAAGTAGGATCGCATTCAGAATTACTCAGCCTCAGTAAAAGATGATAGAGTATTTTATCCAAGTGGATCTATTACGTATTGTGCATTCTTGATAATCCGAATGCATCTGCACATGAGTACATATATGCAAGAAAGACGGCCATCCAGACTGATACTCTGGTATTCCGTATGATGTTCGCAAATGGGCGGCATCAACTTGAACTTAGTCCATTTAGCAAAGAGATCGAATGCTATCTCCTGTTCGACTGTTTGACACCCTCAGAGAAATAGACAGTCAAGGGGATCATTTGCTGTGGTGGGGTCATACATCTTCAGGGTTAAACAGTGTTCGGACTCTTTAGACCATGGCTGAAGTTACCAAGGATAGCTCTTTTATATGGCCAACATAAGTACTGAGAAACGTGTATAAATAGTTAGCAGTCCCCTGTAGTTAAGGGAGCCACCAACGTCCTTGCTTCAGGTCAAAGCCATGGTGGACAGCTGATCTATCACAGCTGCGCCAAGCTTTCAACAGAGAGGTAAGAATATCACGCATGTCCTCCTCCACCACCCTCTCCGACAGCGTCCGTGCCTCACGCCTTGCGTATTTCAAGGCCATTAAAAAGGCTAAGGCATCATACTGCAACTCCTTCCTTGACTACTTGGACTCCAAATTGGTGTGGGCTGCCCACAGGATTGCAAGCGGGCGCCCCCCAAACCGGTTCCCCTCCTTTCCCAATACCAAGACACCCGTCGAAGTCAACACCTCCCTCCTGCATCATTTTTTTCTACCAAAAGACCCCCAACCCTAGCCATCCATCCTTCGACCGTTCGCGGACTTCCTGCCACTCCAGAAACAGGAAGTCTCCCTTGCCCTTTGCAAATCCTCCAATACCTCAGCCCTTGGGCCTGACCTGATCCCCTCTGGTATATGGAAGAGGATCAACAATATCAACCCCACCTTCCTCACTTCCCTCCTAGGTCCCCTGCTGACCTATGGGTTCCACCCCTCCTCCCTTTAAAAAGCTAATGGCATTGTCCTCTCCAAGCTCAGCAAAGCTGATTACAACTCCCACTCTTCCTTTCGGGTCAATGTCCTCCTAGAAACTATTTCCAAAATTCTGGAAAGGATAATGGCAACCCGCCTTTCGCTAATGGCCCCACCTGTTTGCCTCATCTACCCTAACCAATGCGGCTCGCTTCCTGGCCTCAGCACCTGTGAGGCATGTGCTGTCCTCATACACGAAGTCCACCTACTGCAATGTACAGGCCTCAAGACCTCTACCCTCTTCCTTGACATCAAGGGAGGCTTTGATAATATTTCCTCTACTTGTTTATCTTCCCTACTTCGCGCTAAAGGCTTATCTCCTTATATGGTTTCTTGGGTTCGTTACCTTTTAACTGACCGCAAATACCGCTTGATTTTTCAAGGCTCCCCTAATATTTTCTTACCTGTTCAACTCGGTGCCCCCCCGGGCTCTCCTATCTCTCCTCTGTTATTTTTAATTTATGTATCCTCCCTGCACCTGTCTATCCCAAAGGGGATTATGTTTTCCTATGTTGATGATTTTACGGTTACTGTTGGGTCTGGGTCATACCGGAGGAACACACCGCTACTTCAACACTACTACACCCGCCTCTGCAGGCAGGCCACCCCATTAGAGTCTCCTTCTCCGTTCCAAAAACCGAACTCATCCACTGGCAGACTCCAAGGGACCGCTCTTCCCCCTCACTGGCTCCTTTATCTCTCGATAGGAGTCTTTTCCACCCTTCTCCCATAGTCCGGTGGCTAGGATACTGGTTCTCACCCTCGATGGAAACCTCCACCCACTTCCTCAAGTGGCTAGCCCTCTCTCAAGGGGTCTTCGGTCTCATCAGGCAACACCCTCCTCCTGGAATAGGAATTGTCCCCTACCTGAACTGCAGACTGGCCATGGGCCTGCTGCTACCGATCCTCACTTACCGAGCTGACCTCCTCATCCCCAATGCTGCGATGATGAGGAAGATGGAGGTGTTTTGGAGCAAAGCCCAATTATGGGTCACCAACTGGTTCTCATCAACTCCTGTATCCATCCTTCCATGGGAGGCTTGCCTCCCCTCTCTAAACTCGCTCCTCCCCTATCGCCGCAGGATGGCTGCACTACGGCTGGCCTGCTCCCTTCCCGAGATTAACCCAGACGCACCCCTGCTGCCGCCATCATTTCCATCCTTCTCCAACTTTAGAGCCGGGGACTCCTCCTGCCACCTTCTTTGTGGCCTTAGGGACAATTAGATCTCCATCTGCTGGAACCAACCTAGGCCCATACCCGTCGTCCGCTCTTACCTCTTAATCGATGGGATGTGCTACCTCTTGGTCAAGATGGCACCGGAAGGTTTCAAACTCCCACAGATTCACTCCCACCTCCTACCGGGCACTGTCTTTGCCCCCCCTCATCCGATCCCAGTTGCTGTCTCCTACAAATTGATGTAGGAGGAGTGCAGAAAGGACCTCCTCACTGACTGGACACTCCTGTCCCCACCGTCTCCTTACTACCAGTTCAAGCCGTCCCAATGCTCACATGCCTTTATGGGCCTCGATCGCTCTCCCACTTGCCCTTCCTGCGACTCAGAGGATGAAACCTTTGTGCATGTAATTCTCCACTGCCCCTCCAAGTCCCGAGAACGCCAGCTTTACCTTCCGAAGCTGTCTTCGATGGACCATGCCTCTCCACTTTAGGCCGAACTGGACATGATCCTCGGTGTGGCCTTATACATCCGCGCTACTCGCATGAATTTCCCACCCACCATTCCAGCACTTTTTTTCCACCGCTGCCTCCTCCTCCTCCGACTATGACTCAGACTCAGTAGTTTGACTTTCCTGCTATATCTTTCCTTTTGGTTATAATTTCTTTTGATATCAGTTCATTCTATACTATTTGAATTAGTCGCTATTGTTGGGCGCGGTGACGGTATGGTCATCACTAGGGGAGAACTGGTGCGGCTCTTTCTTTTGTTTTGCACACTTGGAATTAATGTTTCATTTATGCTATAGCTAGCGCTCCATGCAGGTTCCTGTACGTTAACAGTGTATATATGAGATAATCAAAAAAAAAAAAAGAAAAAAAAACCATAGTTAAGGGATCATTAAGCAATGTAGAAGATACCTTAACCATATAACAAGTTATAAAGCCTTCGGGAA
The DNA here is from genome assembly GCA_003316355.1 of Tuber calosporum. Taxonomy (NCBI): domain Eukaryota; kingdom Fungi; phylum Ascomycota; class Pezizomycetes; order Pezizales; family Tuberaceae; genus Tuber; species Tuber calosporum. The sequence goes on along the minus strand of QFET01008769.1, from coordinate 1,664 downwards.
TCCTTTTATCTTTAATCATACCTAATACTGAGCTTTCTGGACAGTTCTCTGATTATCTCAATACAAGCACGGCCTAGACAATTCACTCATACCGAATTGGCTACCCCATAACACTGGTGGCCTTGCCCCACCAATGAATTATCAATTATATATGTAACCTTTGGCGCTAGGGACAGTTTCTACCATGACCCTTGTTCAACATAACTGCATTAGCAGTTGGATTATATTTCTTTCCTTATTTAATGGTTTTACAACTATGCCTCAACCCCTTCACCCAGTTGCCCTTCAGGATCCTACTGTATACAGAGGCCGCCTACTCTCCTCTGGACTTTACAAATCCTGTACCCCGCCCTCTTGAAATAGTACCAAACCCCTTGTAACTAATTTTGCTTTATCTTCTGTCTGACTATTATTTGCTATACAACTAGTTTTTTTGAATATGCCTGACTTGTCCTAGTTGATGTCTACACCAAAGTAGGATTAATTTCCTTGTCTCATAAAGTTTGCTGGGTATATAATGTTTATTCTGTTCAAGGGCAGTCATTCCACCTCTACTCTATCCCCTGTCCTCTCATGATTTGTGAGCATTCCTTTTGTACCCTTCTTTATGGGGATATGAATATCTACCTTGCTCTTTCTAAGTCCCTGTCAAGTTTTACAGACCAAGAGATCAACTTTTCTTCAACTTTCTTTGCCCTTGCTTCTAACTAGGACTTTTCACAACTAAACACACCCAGTGCTCAGTAGGTTTTACTTTGATAAAGATGGCTGCCCTGGTGTCATCTACCTAGTATTTGCCTATACTGCTGTTGCTTCTTATGTTAAACTATGCAACTCTACTCTCCCTTCTACAGGGTCTAACTACAGCCTCATAACACTTCAGTTTTCAACCCTCTTCCCCTAACTTCCATTTGTTTTACCTACTTGGGCTACTATAGATTGGCTAACCCTTATCTTTCTCATCAAGGAACTCAAAATCACCCCCCTACGACTCCTACTAACAGCCTCATATATGGCCTTCTGGTTCCACTATCCTCTTACTGCACTGTCTTTCCTCCTCCTTCGTTGAATATTGAATAAGGCACTTGCTTCCACTCTTAACCCTGCTGGACCAAAGAACTATCACAACTACTCTAATGATCTAATTATCAAGCAAGTGCCTCTAGGAACTCTCTCATCCTTTTTCCCTGGCAGATACACTTTGGACTGCCCACCTCACCTACTTTAAGGTGATGAATATAGCTAAGAAAACACTCTTACAGTCCCTTTCATCCTCCCTGAACTGTTAAACAGTCTGTGCAGCAATGAGGATTGCCAGTAGGCACTCACCTGACTGCTTCACCTCTTATACCGATACAATACACCCAACCGAGGTTAACTGCACCTTTTTATGCAAGCTCTTCCCCACCTTAGATCTACTTCCTGGTAGCTGTAACAGGCGCTAGTCTGTGTGAACGGTTATACAATAGAGCCTAAGCGGTAGCCTGCTATCGCTTTAGGTGTCTAAGGGAGACTTGCTGAGAGGCGAAGACAAGGGGAGTACAATAGAATAGTTTATAGAGCGAAGGGGAACAATAGGATCGCCGTTCAACCAAGTGTATTCAATGTCTAGGCATCTGTCTGAAGTCTGATGTCTCCTGCTAGCCAGGAGACCACTCTTAAAT
>QFET01008767.1:0-20520 GCA_003316355.1 Tuber calosporum | reverse complement strand
TCCCCCCCTAAAGTTAACACACCCCCTCCCCTCCCCGCCTCCTCAAGTCGGTTCTATGTTCCCCGCACTTCACCAGGTTTTTGGTCTGATGCGCTTACTCTTGCTGGTTTACTGCCTGACCTCGCTGCATCTGTTCTTGAAGAAGCCAAGTGCTCCCTTCCACGCTCCTTTACTGCTACTGTTAATGACCGCGGCACTGTTTCTCTACTTGGCCATCACCTCTCAGTCCCTGCCCTTTCCTATGCTCCCTACTTTGATGCTCTTTCCCTGCGCCTGAACCAATCCTTCCCAGTTGGAGAAAACCCCTGGCTTTCCTTCCGCCCTGCTCCCAATGCCACACAGGTGGCCATCCACTCTGTCCCCTTGGTCTACCTCCCTGATAATGATGAGGACCTCTTCGCTAGCCTCTCCTCTTCTATTACAAACTCGACTGGGGTTTCAATCCTCTCAGCTCGCTTTCTCAACCTGGACAAGGATTCCAGGTTGGGCAAGTCCTCAACGTCACTCATTGTAACAGCTGACCCCACGGACCTGGAACGCTTGGTCCCTTCCATTCCCCTCTTCTCCCACAACCGCAGGTCTGAAAGTGCCTTTTCCTCCAATGCCTTCACCCAATGCTTTAACTGCTGGAAGTTCGGCCATGTTGGCCCCAGGTGCAAAGTTGATCACCCTGTCTGCCACCTGTGCTCCCTCCACCACACCAGAGCCGAGCACGGCTGCCCCAACCCAACCTGTCCCAAGGAGGGCAACCTCATCCCAGTTCTTAACTGTTTTGTCTCTTCCCCCGCTAGATGTACCAACTGTGGTGGCGACCAGTCCGCCAGGTATCGCGACTGTCCTGACCGCCCTTCTCGTCCTCCGCCTCCTGCCCCCTCTGATGTGTCCCACTCGGGTTCACCTACTCCGCCTGACGCTATCGACCTTGCTGGGGATGATGGTTCCCCCTCTGGGCCACCTCTGCACCCAGGCCCCAGCACCTCTATCCTCCCAGCCACCCCCTCTCTTGCACCCCCCTTTGATCCAGAAACCCCTAGGCCTGGTAGGTCTTCTAGGAACCTCCTGTCCAGCCTTCAGTGTAACGGGGGCACCCTATAGGAAGATGGATCCTAAGGTTGCGACCGCACCAAAAGACTCAACGCAAAGTTCACAGAAGGTAAAGATAAAATAATTGAATCAAATGATAAAACTTAATATCGTTAAGCCAGAGCATCACTCAATTCATGTCTTCACGAGAGGATACTTGATTATCAGAGTAGAGTGCAGTTCGCGTTTACTTAAGTAGAATTATAAAGGCAACGACACCCATCCCTACTCCGACTGTTAAGAGACCTCCCTTCTCCACTCAGGGATCATCTGAAACTTGGCCCTTCCGGAATTAACTTCAGGGCCTGTGGATCGCTCGGATAAGTTGAGTCTGTTCAATCATAGAGGTTTTCTGCAATGCATTTTGATTATGCCTGCAGGAGAGAAAAACCTTTACGATCGCCGTCTTGTCAAAGGCCAACTGACAATCCGACTTTGAACCCAAACCTAGGTATGAGACTCAGTAGCCCTATGGCTCTTCCGTCTATGCAAGCACTGCAGTCAACTATGTCTACTTGGCCTATCGGCAGCTTTTCTTGTGACTGCGTAGCTCCCTGGTAAGTGTCTTTACTAAGTTGGCTAAATAGGCGCTACCTATAGCCAACCGTTCAGGGATCACCTTAGCCGTGATAAGACTAAATGCCACCTAGAGTCCTGTAACGTCCCTGAGTAATGGTATAGCACCTGGGCTATTGTTGTATAATTAGTAGGGTTTTATCCGGACAAACTTCCGCTCATCCCCGACTCTCAGATAGCTATTCCGTGGGACCCCCATACCTCCCATAGGGAATTTAGGCACCTAGAGTACCCTCGGAAGGCCATCTGATGTCAATACTAACAACTTGCCCGGGTCGGCCGTCGCCTACCCCTATATATATCCTGCGAACAGCATCTGGTCGGCAGGACAGCGGTGACGTTTATGGGGTTACGCTGCCACATTCGATTTCTCAGTTTTGTTAGGCTTTTACCTACTGTCACCCTTTCCCACACGTCGCAAGGGGCGAACGTGGGAGCCGCAAGGGGGTGTTGGACATGTCAAAATCACTCCAAACATCCTGGGGTACTGGTAGTAGGATTTCGCGCTTCGCGTAACGTTAGTGGCGGGTAACTTAAGGTCCACGATTTCACCCGCGATCACCAAGGTAGGGTAACTGGTCCCTATCATCGTGCAAATCGGTGTGGAAGACTGTGTAACGCCCGTTTGCGTCACCAGAAGGTTCCGCATAACTGACCTATTTATTACACGCGATTCCATGAGCTAGAAACACCTGGTTACACGAATCTAGCACGCCCGGCGGCGTCTGCATTGCTTACCATGTTTTCCTAGGGCTTCCCAGTTACCCTGCCCAAGTGGTTACCCTGCCTAACTGAGGAGATGGGTTACCCTATCTAAAGGGTTACCCTGCCTAACCATGCTTCCTGGTTACCCTACTCAAGAGGGTTACCCTACTTGACTGTAGCTCCGAGTTACCCTGTCTAGCGGGCTTAAACTACCTAAGTTTACACCAAGGTTACCCAGCCTTGCTGGGTTACCCTATCCAACTAGGTACCTAAGTACCCTTTCTTCATGAAAGGTACTTATGGTTGCTATGTCACTTTGCAGGTGTCTAGTACCGTTCCTGTCCACGTCCTAGTGGGACCACTGGCTGGGCGGAGGATCGGTAAGCTATACCAACTGATCTAGGGTTCGTTACATTCAGCTAGATCTACCCCCTCCTTCTTGCACCTTTTCCCCGCCAAGGCGTGCCCCCTCAAGGCAGGGTGGCCTACCCCCCTCGGAGGCCACCTTCCCTACTCCTTACTTACATCATTGGTCGTGCTCTGCCCACTAATGTCTTGCGCCCACTCTTCCTCCCCCACCCCTCCACTCCACTGAGATCTTTCCTTTGTCCAACACAACAGCCTTGGGAGCTGGGATGTGTTTCTTTCCTTGTTTAATTCCTTTGCGCGTTTATCGCTCCCTCCTTCTGTTGTTTGTTTACAGGATCCCCCTGTTTACAGAGGCCGCCTTCCTATATTCCGTCGGTTTTCTTCCTTTCACCCGACCGCTTTCTCTTCTAGTTCCCCTTGCGTGGCTTTTAATGTTTCTGCTCCTTTGCTCAAGTCCTGTATTATCCTTCCTTTGTTTTGTGGTAGGCGGGACGTCATGGGCTTGGATTTTTTCCTGTGCACAATTGCCTTTGGGTTTTCTTTTCCTGGTTTTCTTATCTTGAATTCCTATAGTACTTGGTTTTCTCCTTCTTCTCATCGTCGCACTGTTCCTCTCTCTGTTGTATTTCCCACGGTTGATTTTCCTGTTTTAACCCTGGGAGATCTCAATATTCACCTTCCTGCTGCAAACCCCCGGCGGGACTTCTCTCATCAGGAGCTTGCAGCCTCATCCCCGTATGCTGACAGGGCCTGTGCCTTGGGTTTTACACTCTTAAACACTCCTGGTGTCTTCACTCGTTTCCCTTTGGGTGGCTCTTCCTGCCCTAGCGTTATCGACCTTGCCTTTGTTTCCCCTGCTCTTGCCCCTTATTTTCAACTATGGGATACTCCCCTTCCCTCTACCGGTTCTGACCTTGTTCCTATCTCCATTACCTTCGCTTACCCTTCGGCAGCCACTCCAGCTCCGGCCCCTAACTGGGCCTTGACAGAGTAGCCCGCACTGGAGGAGGAGCTAAAGGTGTTTTCTGTCCCTGAGGCCCCTTCTCTCCCGATGGCCTCCTCCATAAGTACTTGGTTCGACCGTCACTCTACCCGCCTTACTTCTCTCCTTAGAGAGCACACCCCCGTGTCTCGTCCCTCCCTCCACGCCAAACCCTGGTGTTCTCCTCTACTCTCTACCCTGCGACGGGAGTTCCACTCTGCTTCACGTATGGCTAGACACCCTGACGCCTACCTGGTGCGTAAGACGCTTACCGCCTCTCCAAGCGTGGCTACTTTAGGAAATTAAGGGTGCAAAGAGGGCACACTGGTCTGACCTCCTCCTCTCAGCCACTCCCCGCACTATTTGGACCACTAGACGGCTGGCCCTTGGCTGCCCCACCCCTCGTTTTCTCTCCCTCCCAGGGGCCAATAGCCCGGAGGGTATGAACCAGGCCCTCCTTGACCACTTTTTCCCACCTCGCACTTCTATTTCCCTCCCCTCCATTCTGGGCCCATACGGTGACTGCCCCCCCCTCACAACTGAGGGAGTGGATTCCAACCTGGCTCGCTCATCCTCCTCCTCCGCCCCCGGCCCAGACACGATCCCGTATTCTGTCTGGAAAAAGGTACACTCTGTTAACCCCTTCATTCTCACCTATCTGCTCAGCCCGCTCCTGCAGTTCGGCTTCCACCCTCCTTCTTTAAAAAGGGCAAATGGGGTTATCCTTGATAAGCCTGGCAAAGACTCTTATGATTCTCCTTCTTCCTTTCGCATTATTGTTCTTCTTCAGACCCTGTCCAAGATCTTGGAGAGGGTTGTCGCCTCCCGCCTGGAGCCCATCGCCCGCGCTTTTGGCCTCCTTAGTCCAAATCATTGTGGCTCTCTTCCTGGTCTTTCCTCTTTTGACGCCTGTGCTTCTTTAGTTCACACTGTCTGCTCCTTTCAACGTCCGCGCTTCAAGGTCTCCACCCTCTTCCTCGATATTAAGGCTGGCCTTGACAATGTCGACCACTCTGTTTTGGCCGAGTCCCTCAAGACAAAGGGGGTCAATCACCACCTTGTAGCCTGGGTCACAACATTCATCACTGGTCGCACCTGCTCTTAATTGTTTTTAGGTTCTCCAAGGACCATTTCCTCTGTTTCTGTCGGCACTCCTCAGGGGTCCCCTATGTCTCCTTTGTTGTTTGTTATTTATGTTTCTTCATTGCATTTTTCGTTCCCTAGGGGGCTTATTCTTTCCTATGTTGATGATTTTGCCATCCCCATGGCGTCTCCTTCCTATCGGGGCAATGTTCGCTCCCTACAGCTCATTTACTCCCGTCTGAAGTGTAGGGCCTCCATCCATCGTGTAACCTTCTCGGTCCCCAAGACTGAGGTCATACATTGGAGGACTCCTCTTCAGCAGGGGGCACTAGATTTTTCTCCTATCGCTATTGCTTCGCTTTTGTTCTCCCTGCAGTCCCAGGTCCGTTGGCTGGGCTACTGGTTTACCCCTTCTCTCTCCCCTCATGCTCATTTTTCCTGACGCCTTTCTCTTGCCCAGGGTGCTTTTTCCACTGTTCAGTGGCTGTCACCCCCAGGGTCTGACCTCTCCCCCCATTTGTGCCACAGGCTGGCCATCTCCCTTCTGTTACCAATTCTCCTTTATGGTGCAGACCTTCTGGTGCCCTCCCGCTCACTTTTGGACCGCATTGAGGTTTTTTGGTGTTCTGTTCAGCGATGGGTCACCAACTGTTTCCGTTCCAATCCCACTCCGATCCTCTCCGCAGAAGCCAGCCTCCCCCCAGTCGCCTCCTTGGCCAGGCACCGTCGCCGCCTGGCCGCCCTCCGGCTGGTGTCCTTCCCGCCCTCCGCCAGTCCTGCTGCAGCTCGCCTTCCACCTGACTTTCCTTCGCTGCTAGAATTCCGCACACCAGATTCATTCCGCCACCTGTGTAGGCGTCTTCCTGCCAATGTTATGCCCCGGAGTTGGCGAATGTCCCCCCCTTCACCCCCGGTACGCACACACCTTCCAATTGATGCTTTGGCTCATCTGGCACTACAGCTCTTGGGCACGTTGTCCTTTGCCCCCTTGATTAGGACGGATCTAGTATCCTTTCCCCCCCCTCTGCCGTCTGCAACAGCCATGACCTCTGCCTAATTTGTTCTGAGCCGGAAGGCCCATGATCTCCTTATGGATGACTGGCTCAGGACCGCTCCTCCTCCAGAGTATTATCGTTTCTCCAGGCGCCTGTCGCCTCACCCCTTCATGGGCCTTGGGAAGTTCATTGCCGGGTGCGTGCATCAGATACGCTCACACAAGAGCTACCTTGCAGCCCACCCCTCCTGGTTCTCCGTTGGCCTTCCCACCCTCTGCCCCCGTTGTGGGGAGGAGGATGAGACTTTCAGCTACGCCATCCTTCGCTGTCCCTTAACGGCCCTTGAACGGTCACGCCACCCCCTAGGTGTCACCAATATTAGCCCTGAGGCCCCTCTCTGGTCCTCGCACCTGCTCCTCCTCGCCCTCAGTCGCTTTATCCGCGAGACGGGCACCTCCTTCCCCCCCTTATGCCTGCCCCTGGGCGCCACCCCTCCTCCCCAATGATCTTCCCCTCTTCCCCTGCCTCCTCTGTGGCTCCTCTCCTTCATTCTTCCTCTCCGCCTCGCCCGCTTTAGCTTATGTTTTCGTTAGCTTGGGTCTGCCTGGGTGTTTGTGGTTGTGTTTCCTTTTGTGTTACAAGTTGGCCCTCGGGTCACGGTTTGTTTCATTTACTTTTTGATTAACCGTATGTGGTGACGTGTCTTATGCAAGGCATTCCTAGGAGCTTTGGAGGTGTTCATTCCTTTGTTTGTTCATTTTGGATTTAAGGTTTTCTTTACACCATATCTCACAATGCAAGCGAGGTCTTGTACCTTAACAAGCAATACATGATTTAAAAAAATAAAAAAAAGTACAAAAGAAAATTAAGAAAAAAGACACAGACAGCTAGCTCTTCACGCAACCACCTAAGTCACTTCCTATGCCATACTTTTACTATTAGTTCAAGCGATACTTTATTCTTATTACGACCATCCGTTTATATCACCGACCGAAAGGTGATTTGAGGAACGTATTACTAAGGAGCAGTCACAAGGGCTAGGAGTGAGAGGACTCAGCGTTCCCAAGGGGACATAAGGCTACGAGACCTTACAAGCGGTAAGAACAGCGGTACGTATCGTTACTTATTGCAGTTGAAGGAGATAGTGTGCCTTGTCCGGCAGACTAGGGATAGGTTTGTAATAGTACTTATGACTGCTATCATCCGACAGATGTAGAGTTTCTGTTGTGGCTTGTGGATTAGGTTCCCTCTCAAGTTCGGTATATGTTGTGCTCTGTATCGTGCTTCTCCTGGGACACTTGGGTGGTGTTTCTTGTGCTCGCGGTATATTTGGTGGTGAAGGGTTTCGATATGGTAACTGCCCATTTAACAGTTTACTTGGTAAGCAGTGCGGTTAATTTTGCTGCATTCCCGACCTCAATCTCACCGAAAACATGGCATTGTGTCTGACCTCACCTCTATGCCACTACAGATATCTGACTTGGCGAGCTGGCTGGCTGTGCGAATTGTATTCTGGTTATTTATACATACTTGGATACTGGGCGATTGATGAACGGTAGGCAACATGAGAATTTGACCGTAAAACAAAAGAATGTATCTTGAGTGTCATGTAGATCAGGGATTATGGGTTTTGTTCAAGGGGCATGTGAGGTCTTATACGCTGACTTAGGGGGGGGGTTGGTAGAATCACGCACTATCACTCGGTATTGCGAGAAAATATTCGCCTGCAAAAAGGGGGTTTCCTCCATGTTGAACATTAGGTTAATGATCAGGACATCTCTGGTATCGTGGTCGTTTAGACTGTGGCACCAGAGGATTCGGTGTGATGGGGCGTTGCAGGTGGGGGGGCTGAGCAGGATCTAGCTACTACAACAATCAGTTAGCGACACCAATTCTAGCAAGACACACGCTATGCTAGAAGCGGATTAGGCTTATCAAACCCCATCTTCCAATGTCGAATCAACACCGCTGAACCTCCAGACATCAGTATTCACGCCATGCAATCTAAGAAGTCCTTTAGTTCAATCGGCCGACACCAGCCTAGATAAGGCCAGATAATGCGTGGCGTGCAGAGTCTAGGGAAAATAATCTCATAGGTTAAGATAAGTATGCTTAAAGATACCGCTATGAAATAGCAGGCACCGGTGATAGGACACAACCATCAGCAATCCAGAATACGGGTGAATCTGAAGCAAAGGCGCCCAATGATATTATTATTATCACATCTAACTAAAGAATCAAAAATCCGGAATTTCCTGCATGCCAAATAAGATCTACTGTAGTAAAAAATTCCAATACCAGAGAAACCAAGAAATCCCAAATTATTTTCAGGCAGCCCGACATCTCCCTGAGTAGTCCAATTTGGAGGATGGCAAGCAGGTGTTGCCAGATGAAGGAGGTGCTAAAGAAGATGGGGGTACCATTGGTTCCACGGGAGCTGAAGGCTCTGCTGGGGCAGAAGATGTAGTAGGCCCAGGCTGTTCAGCTGTGCTGGCAACTTGTTCTGTCATTTGCACTGGAGCTGTGAGAATGTGCGCAGCGATAGAGGGAACGAGGGAGGAGGTTAGGCCTCTCTCGCAAATCACAGGCAGGCTGGCAGGAGGGCTGTCCATGGCGCCATCGTGCCCCGGACACCAAGCCGCACCCAGCACAGAAGCCATCGTATCTCAGCGACCCATGGGTTTTCGCCGATAAGGTCTATAATATCTTTGAGTCTCTCTTGCACAGATGACGCAGAAGGCCCTGAGGCAGGCTCCCCTGACTGGAGGGCGAACAGGTCATCACTCCCGGGCTCCATAGGCCATGGAACCTTCCACCTTGGCCTTGAGGGGCACGGTGCATCCAGTTCCTGCATTTGCTCTGCTCTGTTTCTCCATCAGGTTGAAACGATCGAAGAATCAGTTTCCTCGTCCTAGGCCTGCAATTAGTTATTGTGTTTTGATCTTAATGTTAACAGAGGTTTTGATTTTTTGATTATTGATTATCTCATATATTCGTTGTTTAGGTACAAGAACGTGCATGGAGCGCTAGCTATGGCAAAAACAAAACTTTAATTTTAAACAAACATCCTCCGCGCTCCAGGGATCAAAACCCGTACTCCCAAGACCCCCTGGTTGGGCCAAACCGCACATCTCGCCTACAAGTAAACAAACCTCCAGCTGGCTTGAAGACAACAGGTTGAAAGTAAAAAGCAGGAAAGGAGGAAAGCATAAGGAAACCCCTTGACGAAAACTACAACCGATAAGGGGAATTTAGCCACTACTATTGCACCCATAATGGCGCCGGCAGGTTGATGATGGACCTGGGATTCCGAGGTAACCAACGGCATTAACACAAGTCCAAGAGACAGTTCAATACTAGAAACAGGCGTAACCGAAGGCAGATTTGACCGGAGGCAAGAGTTGTAGAGAGGGGAGGTAGTAAGGTACTAGCTGAAGAGGAGAGGGGCAGTAGGGTGCCAGCCGTGGTTGAGGCAGTAAGGTGCCAGCTTTGAGGAGCAGGGGGCAGTAGGGTGCCAGCCTATCCACCATGAGGAGAGGAGAGGGGAGGTGAGGAGGAGGAGGGGTAGACCCAATTATCAGGGACAGAACCGTGTGCGTACCCATCTAGGCAGTTCTCAAAAAACAGAGAGTGGAGGAATCGACCATTGGACTCCAAAGCGACCGTAGGCCGGTAGGGGGTTTCCTCCTACTGCAAGTGGGCTCCCAGGTGTATGAAGGTTGGGTATTGCCAACCGTGCAAATGTTAAGCGAGGCGGAGCAAACAACCTAAGTAAGGCGAAACAAGACCGGGCAAAGGAGTGGAAACCATCAACCCGGATGGAAAGGAGAGGATTGACACTAAGGGGTAGACCCTAATGGGTTTGGCAAGGGGAGATGGAGGTAAACAAGTCCCCACCCCATTGCACGGCCAGAGGGGGTAGGAACCTGAATGGTAGAGTTGGTGATGATTTCTCGTGGTGTTGAGATTTCAATCGCCGGCTGTGTAGAGGAGATGGAGGATGGTGTAGAGGAGACGGAGGATGGTGTAGAGGAGACAGAGGATATTAATGTTAACTGAGGGCTTGGTAGATTTATATACTCATGTCGTCGGAAGAGAATAGATCGTAGAGCATGGGCTCATTCGCTTGCCGTGAGATATTCCTCCACTTCTCGGACTCCCAGTTTCCTGGTTCCTCATACTAGGTTGACAATTAACTATCCTGTTTTGATCTTAGTGTTAACTGATGGCCCGATAAGTTTAGATGCTTGCATTTGCGTCGTCGACAAGGATCACATCTGCGGGAGAAGGCGCATCCGATTTCCCAGTCTCCTTAGCCTCAAGCCACTGCGCCTCTTCTTCCATGTCCTCCATGGTATCTTCACAGACCTTATGGTTGAGAAATGGGTATCTCGCGTAAGGGGGTTTGGGAGTCTCGTCTCGATCGTCCCTTGATTGTGACACGATTCAAGAACCAGGAGGTCCAAGGGAACTTGACCTTTGTTGGTAAGGAGCCATGCCCGATTGTCGTAATCCTGATTCAGAAAGATGAGTTGTCAGAGAGGGAAAGGTTCTTCTGGAGCCTGACTTAGGTTGACGGCTCCCACACTAGTCAGTCCGATCAGATACCGTTAGTATCTGTTTTCCTCTTACACCTATAGTCCTCTTTACACGCGGAGCAGACATTTCATGCTCGGAATAGCCACAACCCCTTTGGCGATCACCTGGTCCATGTCCCTGTCAACCAGGGGTGGCCGAGAAACGGATGCACAGCTTCCGACGCACTAGTTCGTCCAAAGACATGGATTCTTACTGCCTGTGGGTAATCAGGGGAGGCCCAATCGGATTGGGCCACTACAGAAACAACCTAGTATAAGGCTGAGGTAAGACAGATATGTAAGAAGACTCACTAAGAGGTTTCGTGCCCTCACTACCACCTAAGCACTATGCTATTTAATCCTTGTTAGATGTCTGAAGTTTCTAGGATGAGTCTTTAACTAATATTCTCAGATGGCGAATTAGTTCCCAAACCTCATCTGTTTGGTACTGAATTTCAATCAGCTTAATAGGCAGACTAACGGGCGGGCGCGAGCGCACAAAAAGAAGAATAGAATCCACTTCGGATTCAGTCAGACACCTGGGGTCTAGGGGATAGGCTATGATATTGGATTTTATCTTCTCGCGCCATGTTTTGTAAAGAGCAGATTGGCCAGAAGGATGCATGAATCCACACCACTATTTGACCTACAGAATCTCGCCATACGTCTTACTAATTTGGGTTTGATTGTTAGTGCAATAGATTCTGATAGTTGGGTAAAGCTTTGGTGTGAGGTACACAGAATCCTTGACGGCTGGCAGGCAGGGCGAGCACTCCTCCAGATCTCGGTTCATATAAAACGTTCGTAGCGAGCTCTCGGTCCTGTGACCACAATCTAGGAATATTCTGTATTCGCTTATACTCTCGCTTCTCCCAGGCGACTGGCGGCAGTAGGCACCAGTGTTTGTCTTCCTTTTCAAGTTGGATTATCAAGCCTGTGGGGCTGCATGGCAGAACATCTAGGAAACCCAAAACATTAAAGATTGTGACAAATATAGATAGAGTTTACTTACTTTCCCTTCTGTAACTGATGTTACACCGAACCTGCAGGCGCCATTAGAGTGTCGGCCCCTTTGAATCGTAGCTTTTATTTGAAAAAACTCGTAGTCTATCGATAGACCAACTGACTAATGAGGCCCTTGGACTGAAGTTGATGTAGATTGGTCGGAATGCGGCACCTAACGAGGGATGGGGATCGTTGAAGAACCAAGAGGAAGGTATGGTGAGTTGGAACGCAAGGAAGGAGGGGCAGGTGTGGTTCTTATATATGCATCGTCGGTGCTGTGTGTGTGTTTCATAATCTGTAGCCCTGGAGGTGTGTACTTGACTCTACAAGTAAACAATCCTAAGTAGGGTGTACAATGACACGGTACGTAGAAGTAGGATCTCATTATCTTGGTTGAACTAGTAGCCTGGCAGGTCCATGGATTGCAATAGGTGAAGCTGCTGGATATACATAATAAAATCATCGTGACTAAAGCTGAGTCTCCATTAATATTTTCAACATGTGTCGTGAAATAAGGTTTTAAGCCTTACAAAGGATCATACGCCAAGACATCTTGGCGAGGTGTATGTCTTAGTGTGTGATGGCGCCTACCGTGACGACGCCCTAAAGCCAAGACATATTCCATCAATTGCACGCCTGAAACCTAGCCCCCAACTAGGGTGAACTTGAAGTCAAACGTGAACTAATCAGATGCAGACTAAGACGGTATATGAAATATATTCAAAGACTCTAAGAACTCTATGAAATCCTAATTCTAAACATCTTGGCTAATAAACTATACCTCTAGGCTGATGTAGAAGATGATCGACCCGCCATCCATATGATCAAACTCTAACGATGAAAACTCAACTGCAGTCTTTTGTGCTCAGGTTCGTCATAACTTTAGTCATCAAACTGAGCGTCGCGCTTCCGTACCCCATCGCTGTTCAAAATCTCCCTCGCGATGGAAGCCAAATGCAGTCATTTGGAGTTACGCTCTCCGCAATGATTGCTAATTAATGGAGGCACACACTTGCATACAATATCACCTTAATCAGGGCTTGGAGGCCGTCCCTAATTCGATGTTAGTTGTGTATTCAGCCAGCTCAACAATTGAACGGCGAGGGAGATGCAATTGCCAGGGGACCCATGGTGATGTTTAACTTGAATAGAGGATTGCAATAAACCAACACTGATCACATGTACATCGCCGGTGCTGGGGATATCTGACGACGCGCAGGATGATGTTGCAAGTAAAACGTGAGTGGCATCTCCCTCTTGCGGTTCACTTGCTTCACTAGCCGGCCTAAGAGAAGCTATCCCCTGTGATTGTCGCGTTTCGGTATGACTTTGGCTCATCTGTTCTCGCACTTGACGTGTCCAAATCATGACGGCACCTGGAGGAAGGTAGTTGTGGGCCGACAATGCTGGTATGACTGCTCTATTTGTGAGAGGATGACGACCATGATAATAGACAAAGATTTTGAGCTGGTCGTCATTGACAGGATTTGACAGGTGCCAGGTTCTTACATCTTCATCGCTATCAAAGAAAATATCATCGATACAACTCAACGCCTGCATGAGTTGAGGTAGTTATGATGACGGCAATTTCCGTGACGCGCCATGTAGTGAATCGAGTTACTGTCATGTGGGATAGTTCTCGCAATTACTGCCGACAGGTGACCGATGTCATAGGAAACTAACTCTGTAAAGTGAACCGCATAGATTCAAGGGTGTCGCCAATGCAGCCTGCCATAGTCGGGCTAGAGTCCTTCAGGATTATCGGGATGTTGGACCCAAGCAATAAGCACGGCATGTGGACATCCGAGCAGAGTGCTCCAATCTATATTACCTCAGTCTGTAAGTAAAAACCCTAATCATCGGGATTATTTGAAAAAGGACTTCCCTGGTGGTTACGGGCCATCTCCAGGGAGAACAGATACGATCAACGCCAGCGAACGGTCTTTGGCCGGGGAGCGTGTGGAGCCAGCAGAATTCGTGCTGGCGCACCATAGAATATTAAGGAAGATAGGGGGGGTTATTCGCCCTGTGATCATTTTGGTGGGCAGCTGGGTCTGGTGCTAGCGCATGGGCTGGGTGTTGGGGAGCAGGTAGGTCTTGTACTTGCGACAGGGGATGGTTTTGGGCAGCAGGTAGGTCTTGTGCTTGCGCCGGGGGAGGATTTTGTGCAACAGGAAGCTCTTGTGCTTGAGCCGGTGGAGGGTGGTGGGTAGCAGGTATTTTTTATACTAGCGTACAGGGGATATTCAGTAACGCAGAGGGGTTATTTGCCCTGTGATCATTTTGGTAGCCAGGTGGGTGTTGTACTTGTACCCCGGCAGGGTTTCGGGCAGCAGGTAGGTCTTGTGCTTGGGCCTGGGGAGTATTTTGGACAACAGGAAGATCTTATGCTTGCGCTAGGGGAGGGTCTTGGGTTGCAGATATGATTCATGCTGGCGTACAGGGGATGTTCAGGAGCGCAAGGGGTTATTCGCCCTGGGATCGTTTTGGTGGCCAGGTAGGTCTTGTGCTATTACTGCTGGAGGATTATGGGCAAAAGGTAGGTCTTGTGCTTACACCGGGGGAGGGTGTTGGGTAGCAGGTATGATTCGTGCTGGTGTTCCGGAGATAGTGAGGAGTGCAGGGGGGTTATTAGTCCAGAGCTCATTTTGGTAGCCAGGTGGGTATTGTGCCGGCGTTCCAGGGGTAGTCAGGAACGCATGGGGGTTATTAGTCCTGTGCTCATTTTGGTAGCCTGGTGGGTATTGTGCTAGTGTTCCGTGGATAGTCATGAGCGCAGGGGGGTTATTTGTCCTGTGATTGTTTGGGTGGCCAGGTGGGTATTGTGCTTGCACCAGGGGAGGGTATTGGGAATCCAGTTGGTCTTGTGCTTGCGCTGGGGATATCTTTGGGCAGAAGGTGGGTCTTGTGCTTACGCCGGGGTAGGGTGTTAGGCAGCAGGTATGATTCATGCTAGCGTCCCGGGGATATTCTGGTGTGCAGACGGTATATTCAACCTGTGATTGTTTGGGTGGGTAGGCTGGTCTTGCACTTACGTAGGTAATAGATTTTGGGCAGCAGGTTGGTGTGTGCATGCGCCGGGGGTGGACATTGGGCACCAGGTGGGTCTTGTGCCTACACTGGGGGAGTGTGTTGGGCAGCATATGGGTCTTGTACTTGCGTCGGGTGATGGTGTTCTGGAGATGGTATGATTCGTGCTGGCGTAACGGAGATATTGAGGAGCACAGGGGGTTGATTTGTGTAACGACCCCTAGATCAGTTGGTATAGCTTACCGAACCTCAGCCAAGCCAGTGGTCCTACTAGGATGTGGACAGGAACGGTACCAGACACCTGCAAAGTGACATAGCAACCATAAGCACCTTTCATGAAGAAAGGGTACTTAGGTACCTAGTTAGATAGGGTAACCTAGCAAGGCCGTGTAACCTTGGTGCACACTTAGGTAGGGTAACCCCGCTAGACAGGGTAACCCGGAGCTACAGTCAGGTAGGGTAACACTCTTGAGTAGGGTAACCCGGAAGCATAGTTAGGCAGGGTAAACTTTTAGATGAGGTAACCCATCTCCTCGGTTAGACAGGGTAACCACTTAGGCAGGGTAACAGGGAGCCCTAGGAAAACATGGTGAGCAGTGTAGACGCCGCCGGGCGTGCTACATTCGTGTAACTGGGTGTTTCTAGCTCGTGGAATCGCGTATAACAAATAGGTCAGTTACGTGGAACCTTCTGGTGACGCAAAGGGGCGTTACACAGACTTCCGCAGCGATTTGCACCATGATAGGACCCAGTTACCCTACCTTGGGGATCGCGGGTGAAATCTTGAACCTCAAATTACCCGCCACTAACATTACGCAGGACGCGAAATCCTACTAGAAGTACCCCAGGGTCGTTGGAGTAATTTTGGCGCGTCCAACACCCCCTTGCGGCTACCACATTCGCCCCTTGCGACCTGTGGGAAAGGGTGACAGTTGGTAAAAGCCTAACAAAACTGACAAATCGAAGGTGGCAGCGTAACCCCGTATACGTCACTGCCGTCCTTCCCACCAGATGCTGTCCGCAGGATATATATAGGGGTAGGCGACGGCCGACCCGGGCAAGTTGTTAGTATTGACATCAGATGGCCTTCCGAGGGTACTCTAGGTGCCTATAAGCCCTATGGGAGGTATGGGGGTCCCCCAGAATAGCTATCTGAGAGTCGGGGATAAATGGAAGTTTGTTCGGATAAAACTCTACTACTTACACAACGATAGCCCTGGCGCTATACCATTACTGAGGGACGTTACAGGACTCTTAGAGGCATTCAGGCTTATCACGGCTAAGGCGATCCCTGCACGGTTGGCTATAGGTAGCGCCTATTTAACCAACTCAGTAAAGACACTTACCGGGAGAGCTATGCAGTCATAAGAAAAGCTGCCGATAGGCCAAGTAGCCACAGTTGACTGCAGTGCTTGCATAGACGGGAAAAGCCATAGGGCTACTGAGTCTCATACCTAGGTTTGGGTCCAAAGTCAGATTGTCAGTTGGCCATTGACAAGACGGCGATCGGAAAGGTTTTTCTCTCCTGCAGGCATAATCAAAATGCATTGCAGAAAACCTTTATGATTGCACAGACTCAACTTACCCGAGCGATCCACAGGCCCTGAAGTTAATTCCGGAAGGGCCATGTTTCTGATGATCCCTGAGTGGAGAAGGGAGCTCTCTTACCGGTCGGAGTAGTAATGGGTGTCGTTGGCTTTATAATTCTACTTAAGTAAACGCGAACGGTACTCTACTCTGATAACCAACTATCCTCTCGAGAAGACTTGAATTAAGTGAAGCTCTGGCTTAACGATATTAAGTTTTATCATTTGATTCAATTATTTTTATCTTTACCTTCTGTGAACCTTGCGTTGAGTCTCTTAGGGCAGTCACAACCTTAGGATCCATCTTCCTATAGGGTTCCCCCGTTACAGT
Source organism: Tuber calosporum (assembly GCA_003316355.1). Taxonomy (NCBI): domain Eukaryota; kingdom Fungi; phylum Ascomycota; class Pezizomycetes; order Pezizales; family Tuberaceae; genus Tuber; species Tuber calosporum. The sequence goes on along the minus strand of QFET01008767.1, from coordinate 4,198 downwards.
ATATCGTTAAGCTCTTCGCTTAACTCTCTCCTGAGAATTGTTGCTCCACGTGACCCCTTTCTGACATTTACGAGTACTGGTAACCTTGTCAGGAACAAGTAGCCCAAGGCGGAAAGTATTATGTCTGAAATGTCACTTACGTGTTCACAACGGACTACCGTCCCTCCCACTCCGGGTTCCCTCTTGGACTACGATGTTATCGCAGACCTAAGGGGCCTGGGTTGGGAGGCTGTTACGAAGTTGATTGAAGCGGCACCCATTAAGGTGCCTGAGGAATGTTAGACCATGGTGGTCCCCCATCCTAGGGCACTTATGGAATCCATCACCCACAATCCCTCTGTGATGGTACCTGAGGCGGTCCCTGAAGGGGTTACTTTTGAACGTTTTACCCACGAAGTCTTGGAGAATTACATCCTACATGAAGTAGGCCGTAGGTTGTGGAAGCACAGTCCCAACTCGAATGCTTTGTGGAGGCAAAGCAGACCTACTTTCAAGAGAAAATGGTCAACATGGCCACCGACTGGGGGAAGAAGGTCCAAGATGCCTATCGCTAGCAGGTCATGACAGCGCAAGCGCTGAAGGGTCGCCTAAAGGCCCTCGAGTGGGCTGTGAGTCAAGGAATCAGCATTGATTCCGAAAATGATATGATTATGGAGCAAGCTCCCCCGCTTCCCCTTGTCCGCACAGGACCGATCAGTTTTGCTCCGCACTTTGCGGAAGCCATGGCAAATGTCACGTGGCTGACCATTTAAAGCCACATGCCCGGGAAGCTTTGGGACTTGGCCTCACTCCAGGCACATTGCGGGTATCACTTTTCGCCCTCGCTGTTGAAGCCTGCCTAGCTAGCCAATCTCCGAGCCCTCTGGCTCAGGCATGGTGCGGAGGTCTTCACGCCTCGCAGGGGTAACAAAGGACAAGTGACCCACAAAACCTAAAACTACGACCGCCGTTGCAGCCCTTCCGGCTGAGCCATCAACGCCAACCATAGTTTTAGAAGCTGAGCGACCATATGTGGCGGCAGAGGCAACTCCCTTGCCAGCCACACCACAAAGTCCGGCACCGCTTGTCCTTCCGACAGCAGCGCCGGCTCCAGCCAAACCCCCGGGCAGCGCCAGGAGGACTGGGTTTCCAGGGGTAGAAGCGCAGTCGGCTACGGCTTATTGTTCTCCTACTTGTAGGATCGAGGGAAGACCTGATGGGAATATAGAATTTCACCATAGCCCGCCATGTACGAAAGGGACCGGTGAACGCATAATGCAAAATCCCAAAGGTTCGAAGTTGAAAAAGACCCATTGTCGTTTCTGTGGTTCGGAAGACCATACGGATGTTGGAGCTTGTCCACGCTTCCAACAGTTAGTTCAGAGGGGAGTGGATAAGGTCCTTGCTGCTGAAGGTCCTCCATCCCCTGAACCTCCAACTAGACCGTTTTCCCCTCCGGAAGATTCTCTCCCAGAAGCCAGTCCCGAAAGCTCGGAGGACCGCTTTAGCGGATATGAGGAACCATTGGGACTCCGCGGTGGAAACACTGGTGGAGATGGTGGTAACAAACCATCAGGTGGGGGAAACGTCGGCGAAGCAGGAGAACCGCGTGATTCCGACTCCTCAAGCAGTAGCGACGAATCTTCCTCCTCCCTCCCCAATCTCAGCAGATTTCTGGGCCGACGCAAGTCGCGCTGGAATGATGCTAAGAAGCGACAGTATGATGAGCGGTGTCAAGCCTTGACGGACTTTCTTCGAAAGTCCAACAAGAAATCCCATACTCGGCAGAAGAAGCCCGAGAAATTGGGGATCAAGGGGTTTAAAGGAGACCCACTTGACACACAGCGATTCATCGAGGATGCGGAGATTAGGTTTGACTATTATCGGCACTGTAAGCTGTCCCTATGGATAAAGTCAGCCTGATCATCGCGCTTCTTGAAGGGGCAGCAAAGAAAATGTATAACAGCATCCATGTGCACATTGGCCAGGATGTCGCTCAACGGGCAGGAGTGACCTTTAACCCAAGCAATGAGTTGCACACTTGGGGAGGCGTCCGAAAACGCCTAGAGTCCGGTTTCGGCGGTCACTCAGATCGGGATCGTGCTCTTCGCTAGTGGAATGGTTTGGCTATGAAGCCAGGAAAGGTGGACCAATTTGTCGATGAACTCATTCGCCAAGCCAGGGAGTTGCATTATGACGCGGTAGTAGTGAAGGACAAGGCCCGCATTGGCATGACCGCTGAATTGCGAAATGCTTGGGGTCTGAAGACTCCACACCCGCAAGCATACATCGATTACCTAAACCTGCTTCACAACACCGGCCATCAGCTGGAAGACGTTGCATCCTTCAACAGAACGGTTGTTAAGGAAAAGCCTACCACCCACGAACGAGGAGATGACAGGTCCACGGTCGCTAAGCGACAACGAAAGAAGGAGCCAGGCCCTTGGAACCGAAATCCCCGGCCTCAAGCGAGCACGGCCAACCCCTCCCGGGTTAAGAAATCAGACTATGAAATCAAACATCGGAATATTCCGACCACTCTGATTGAAAAACGCCGTCGGTTAAAGCAATGTTCACGCTGTGGAACCGAGAGTCACTTTTGGAAACAGTGTACTGCTCCTGAACCCGTAGTGCAATCAATCAAACCCTCACCAAGCGGTCTGCTTGTGAGGCTGAGCATTTAGCACCTACGGCATCGAAACACCGCCGCATTGAGGCTCCACCCCCTGTTGTCAAAAGGGTTACCGAGGTCCACAGCTCTCCTCCGATTTTGGAGGTTGACACCGACGGAAGTAATTAGCTAAGCCCTTTAGGCAGTGTCTGAGAAACCAGAAAGCTGACTACCACTCTTTGCATTAAGGCGCAGAGGAAAAGGGTAGAAGGAAAGGGAAATTTGACTAGGTGAGTCCCCTCACCCTTACAAAAGAACAAGGCTGATCCGCCACTGTCAGGACAGGGTGGGATTACGGGTTTTCTTTTGTTAAGGTTTTGCGAGGGTTTATTTCTTATTTCCTTTGTTGTTTGCTTTACTTGGGGAAGACCGATAGAGATGGTTTGGTTTCATTGGTTTTGTTTCACTTATGTATATCAATCAGGCAAGACTTGATTAAGCAATTGAACTTATTTACAAGTTTACCTGAGGAGGGTTAAATACCTGAAATCTCGCTGGCGTGATAGTAAACACCCACACTTTATTATATACGAGAGATACATTATGACGCTCAAGCGAACAAAACCTGTTAGCAAAGAAAGCGCAATTACCCTGTATCCGTCGGAAACATCCGACACCAATCTCTGATGCAAGTGGCAACCAGATTCCAGGGTCCGGGGAACATTACACCACGACGGTGAGAATGAAGATAGGGGACCATGTGAATGATATAAGGTTCGAACTTGCGGATATGCCGGACACCAATGTAGACAGCTATCTTCCGATGTCGTGGTTGAAGGACCACAATCCCGATATTGACTGGGAAACTGGTATTCTGAAGTGGCGTTCAGAATACTGTAAGACAAACTGTCTTGTCGCTAAGCGACAAATGGAGTTCATTACCAGTGAAGAACTCCTAGCCGAGGACAGTAGTCAGGTATACCTTATGGGTATGGCAATATATACTGGGGAAGATGGCAAGGACATTAGCGTTAGCCTACTACCAGAATATAGGGATTATGCAGATATTTTCAGTCAAGAAAATATAACTTCCCTTCCCCGGCATACCGAGTTTGATCACAGGATTGAACTCTAGCCAAGGGCCAAACCGCCATCGGGGCCCATATACCCCCTCTCTAATCGAGAATTAGATGTACTATATGACTACATCCGGGAAATGGAGGAACAAGGGAAGATCCGGCATTCTACGTCGTCCGCGGGAGCACCTATCTACTTGGTGCCGAAGCCTGATGGATCGCTTCGCTTATGTATCGACTATCGTGGGCTCAATAAGATAACTATTAAGAACATGCATCCTTTACCTTTGATGAATGAGCTACAAGATAGGCTCGGAAAAGCCACAGTGTTCAGTAAGCTGGAACTGAAAAACGGCTATTATCTCATCTAGATGGTACCGGGTGAAGAATGGAAAACCGCCTTTAACAGTCGTTATGGCCTGTACGAGTATACGGTGATACCGTTTGGGCTATGCAACGCACCATCTACCTTCCAGAGTATGATCAATAGTGTATTCAGGGATATGCTTGATGCAGGAGTCATCGCCTATAT
>QFET01008763.1:0-30187 GCA_003316355.1 Tuber calosporum | reverse complement strand
GGGGTGAATTGGTGACTGGAGGAAGTGGGGAGGCTGATATGGATGGGCGAATAACAGATTGCAGAGAAGATTCGCTACAGAGTCGACACATACACCGCAGCGTTCCCGGCCGTCTTGGAAATACCGTCTAAAGACCACCCGTATGATCCGGAGAAGGATAGCGTGCTACGTAGGGTGAAGAGGTTGTTTGGAGAATAGGTGGTATTATTTTTATTTTTTATTTTTTTTGACTTAGAGTCCTGTTGAAAGGGAGCGCATATGGGAAAGGGGCGGGTGTGGATACGGTAAAACTTATGGTGGCAAAGTTATGAATACTATTATACAATTAATATGGGTTCCTCTGCTTCGTGCCCCCCTTCGGATGATCATTAAAGTCCTTACTCCCAGAACTCCGGAGCACTGTGATTAAGTTACATGAATTCATCAGCTTCCGCTTCAGTTTTAGCCTTTGTAGCTTGCTCCTCCATCTGCTTCCTCTCAAACTCGTCGTACTCCTCCCGATTATCAATCCACCGCTCCTGAATATCCTGTGCGGACATACCAACCCCCCACCCCCCTCTCATGGCCAGCGTCCAAACGTTATCGCCAGCACCTTCTGCTTCTCCAAAAGCATATCCACCAGCCCTGTCAACGGCTTGTAGCATATGCGTCATGCTGAGCTTATCCTCAACCGCTAACGTCTCAAACCCGACTAAGCCAAAGCTATCGACAAGGTCCACTATCGCCTCATTCAACTTGGCATACTTCTTCAATCGCGGATCCTCCTCTAGCAGCGGCAGCATGTGCGTCAAGTCCTGCACCTCTGTGTAGAAATCAAGGTTGAAAGCTAGCGGGCCATATTGGTTTAACAGGTCGATCTTTGATAGAACGTTAATATGTGGGAGGTCTAGTTGGAGCATTGAGCGGAGACAGAGGAGGAGGACGGAGATGTATTTTGATGGATCGGCACAGTAGTGGGCATCTACTAGGTGTATTACTACTAGCTATTTATTCACTATGTTAGCAGGGAGAGGTAGTAGAAAGGTTCTAATGAAATGGGGGGGGGGGGAGAGAAACGGACTCTATACCCGAGTTTCTGTATCTTTAAGAAAATATTTCTAAGACTGGCATGGTGTGTGAATAGCTCTACCTGCCCCGGGCAATCAAACAGGACATAATCCTCTACCTTCCTCTTTACATAATTAGCCCCACTCAGCCGACCTCTCTGGGAACAAAGAGAACAAAGGGGGAGAAAACTCACGCCCCAACCGACTCAACCCTCCCTCCAACCACTCCACATTCCCCTCCAACTCCTCAAGCGCATACATAACCCCACCGTTCGGCCCCAGCCCTTCTCCATCCATGACCTCCTCCAGAGTGATCAGCTCGCGGACGTCCAGCGCGCATGGGTACGTCGTTTTCTCGTTTGCTGGATCCAAATTCACGATTGAGCATTTCCGCCCGATGGCCGACATGAATTGGTGCATGCCGTTGCAGTAGGTGGATTTTCCGGAGCCAGGGGGGCCAATTATCAGTTGTGCAAAGGGCATTTTAATTTTTTGGCCTTTGTTTCCGTTTGGTAGTTGGGTGTTTGGCGTGGATTTTTGGTTGTATGATATTGTGGGGTGGATTTGTGGAAGTGGGTGTTTGGGTTACCCGGTTAGTGGTATTATATCATAGTTGGAGGTATGCTTATCCTCATGGGTTGTCACTCAGGGCAATGGTTTTGAGGTAAGGGGTTTTTTTCTTTCTTTCAAGTATGATATCCATCTATCCCTACTGCGACAACTCGGTATTTAGCTATGTTTAATGGCAGGACGGCGGTATGAGATGTGTTCACTTCTTAGTGCTTTTTGGCTGGATAGAGAATAATATTATTAGATCCTTTCCGAGCAAGAATCGGAACTCCCAAACTGTGTTGATCAACCCGTTTCGAGTAACCAACTACAAAGGTTTCAAGAACCATGGTTTCAGGATACCTCAACCTCTTCTGTTCGGGGTCGTAAAGGGTATCGGCAAAATAGAGGAACACCTTACTATCCCGAGACAGGTTTTGGTATTCGGGTTTCAACTGCGTTACAAAAGTAATGAAGTTAAAAATAATCAAGTCCATCTCTGGGTATAAATCTACTACGCTTCAGATTACACTTCTAATTACACTCAAGTTTGCTGATATATTCAGTTTTCTTTACAGATCTCTTGATTCTTTCTTAAATGAAGAGATGTTAAAACTGTCCAATACTGCTAGTAAATGGCCTATAGCCATAACTATAGAGTTTGCTGCCATATTATATGTTACCATTATCTGCAATTGGCAATTTCCAATTGAATTTCCAATTCTAAACTTGAAAAGTTTCTATATTTCCCCTAGATGGAAATTTACAATTGCGGTATTCTCGCGGGCATAGCTCCTAATAGTACCTGATCCGGGTTTCCCCTAATTCGTCCTATATATTTCAAAAAGACAACAAGAAACTGATAGCTTCATAGGGTATCGGACTCCTCATCTCAACTGAGATCACTACACTAACCAGTATGTACCCTAATCGCCATATCGGAATCTGCCGTATGCAGCCTTTACAAACTCCCGCGCGCACTGAAGTTGTACCTCGATAAATAAGCTCTCTCCCCATGTAAACTCTCAAAACGAAAGCTATCACCACACGCAAGTTCTCTGCATATACACCCAACGAGCTTGAGCGGAAAAACCCAGAAATCCAATCACTCCCGCAAAACTCTTCCCAAATGAACGATCTAACAAAAACCAAGATGTCAGCCCGTCAAAACAAAATCCTGATCGCCTGGAACACCCTCGGAGCTCGTGCCAGCTACCTTCAAACCATGCGCACCCAGTGCTTCACCCTCCACACCCAGCTTTTCGAGCGAATCTATCACATCAACGATTACCTCATCCTCATCCATACCACAAAGCAAGGGTTCGACGAAGAAGGATTCGAAATGCCACCCCATCTACTCGTGATGAATTCCATGCAGAGTCTCTTCTCAGATGTGATGGGGCTCCTCTATATCGCCGAATGGTTCCTCAATATCTCCCTCGCCCCCGAACTCGAACAGTGGCACGATCTTCGCAAGAACGAGTTCTATATGGCGCAGTATGTGGGTAATAACAACTGGATGAAACCCGGTGTTCACTCTACCGCTTTGCATGTCTGGACCGGTATAGCGACTGAGGTGTTTCAGTTTGGGAGAAAGATACTCACGGATATCGGTGAGCTTGCATTGAGGATTGAATTCCTTGCGAACAATGAGGGAATCGTCCTTGGAGTTGGCTGTGTGTTTCCTCCATATTGAAAGGGTGTGTGTTTTTGAACTCCCTGCTTACTTTGACAGTTGTTGTTTATACTAACTCTGCATGGATAGCGGTTTTTCCTTCCTCTTCTCTTCTTCTTATATTATAAGTTTTTTGTTATTTCTTCTATTCCTTCTCACCAAATTCTTCTTATCACTTTTCAGTTGAATACTCTGCATAGTGTAAACCCGTTTCTGGTTGTATGTGGGAGTATTAGTTGAGCGTATATCTCTAAGTCAAACAATGATATAATTCGACAGTTGAAGCTTACAAATTCTCATCTTTTTTACTGTAGACATATATTTTCTCGCGATCGCAATCTAACTTCCGCTCGAAAAGGTAAACAGGGTTAGCCTTAGTAAACTCCAGTCGATACGGCAAATGATACAAAAAACATACGATACCTGAGAGTAAAGGTAAAATTAGTAGTGAAAAAAAAAAAAAAAGCAGACAGCGATAGAGAAGATATACCAACTAAACTATTTATGTATACCCCCGGTCTCACACGGTACTATATTTCCCATATGTACATATAAACACATTCTCAAAACAACGAACAAAGACATACAAACAATCAGACAGAGAAGAAAGAAAGAATAACAAACGAACAAAGCAAGCAAGAAAGAAAAGTATCGGCTGAGCCTAACGGGAACCTTAATTATTGCAGCCATAAAGAAAAAAAAAAAAAAATATCTTGTAAGAATAAGTATTGGTGGGCGGAAGAGTGAGTGAATCTTTATAACGACCATTTATGACTCTTATAGTAGAGAGTATAATCTAAATCTTCCGTTCAATATGATATATTTTTACAAGTCTTTTTTCTTTTTCGCCCACTGTGCGATACTGTATATTTGTATCATAAGTATCCATCATACCTGTCCCAGGTAACAAATACCAACAGAGCGATTTCCAAACCACACTCGAATACAATCCTCTCCATTTTATTTATCATAATTATCAAGGTATACATCCCACAAAACCTCAAAAACAAAAGAGTTATATATATTTTTCCCTCTATCTCTCTCACACACTCGGATATCCGGAACCGTGGTATCATATACCAAATTCAGTAAAATTCAATCCTCCTCGCATTTTTCCCTTTTTACCTTTCCATCCATATAGGGGGGGTTTTTTTTTTCTTTGTTCATCGCTGGTGATTTTTTACTTGCCGGCTGGGCCGTATTGGGGGAATACTGGCATTACTGTACCTGGATTCATCAGAACTTGATAGGATATCGTGCGTGATTTCGGTTTGGTTGTGTTGAGGAGTTGGATCCCCGGGGTGGGTGGATGACGGTTATGAGATGGTGTTATAGTATGGCAGATTACGGACTGGTTTCGGTATTGTAGCTCTGGTAAGTGGATGGGATTACCGCCATACGATATCGGACCTGGTTGCTTTACCGAGTTATATCCTCGGGGGTGTTTATAGTACTAGTGCTGTGCCTGGACATTGACTCCATAGTCTTTTTTTATTTCTTTTTATTTTTAGACTTGGCCTTGCTACTTACTTGTACTGACACTACCGGTTTGTTACTAAAGTGGTACCGCTGAAAATATTCGGTTCTTGGTCGATTTAGGGGTGTCTTTCTAGGGTTTGCAGTTTTGTAATTATTGTATAATTCACCTTGGAGAATTTGAAATCGGGACTTTTTTGAAATATTGTATATCGTACTTCGGACTCAATTCTATATACAGGTAATATTATTATTATTATATTGGTTTGAACGTATCGTATTTATAACCAGCGGAGGTATATCGATCACCCATATCCTCATTCACACTCACTCACAGGACGGCGTTGGAGGCAAACAAACATTTACAATCACGAAATCAGGAATCTTTCGCAGTTGATTATAATTAAAACCCGAGAAGAAAAGAAAAAAAAAGTTAAAAAGAAAAAATGTCCAACAAATCCAACCAGAAGGATAACATATTCCCAATCGTGGAACAGCAGCAGCACCCTCAAATCGCCCCTACCCCCACCCCTCCACAGGAGCATTCCCACTACCTCCAAAAGCTGCACACCCAAGCGACCATCCTGCACCACGAACTCTCAGAGCGCCTGACCTTCCTGGGCGACTACATAGACCACGCCCGATGCATTGTAGACATCCACTTCAACCCAGTGGGGTTCCCTTCGGGGGGGTGGGAGAAAGTGATCAACCCGGCGCGGACACTCCTCGACAACGTCCTGGACCTCGAACACTGCGTGGAGATATTATCCCGTCTGGATCTTCAGCGGGGGTCTGAAGATTGGGGGGAACTCGATGGACTCGCGCTCACAGTTGGAGCATTTGTCGGTCGGACGGAGTGGATGTACTTGGGGACCGACTTTTGCGAGATCAGGGATTGGGTGGGCGAGGCTGAGAGCTTGCTCGAGGGTGGGAAACGTGCTATTGTCCGGGTTGAGGAGGTCATTTCTGAGGTGGAGATTCAGGCTGGGGATTGAGGGGGTTGTTGTTGTTGGTTGGGAGGGGGCGTTGCATAATCGGTGTTGGCTTTGGCTCGTTTGATACTGTAGGGGAGTTTGTGGGTTTGTATCGTAGATGAATTGGATATTCTGCTGGTCTGTCTGCTCTTACGTATATTCTTAGGAGAAACAGTTCATGTCCCACCCAGCAGTAGTAGTTTCAGTTTCACTGAACAGCAAGTTGCGTTATCGTACTTCTATCAATCAATAGCAGCGGCTACATCACCAAGAGTAGCGAAATCGTAAAATACTGATCACTATTACCCAGAGACAAAAATAATTCTTCGTGCGAAATAATTTCCAAAAAAGAGAGCTAAGTTAGTATGACAGCTTCGGCCGTGTGCAAGACAGGATTTAGAGGGCTGGCATAGTGTTTACACGCCAAGAGTATGGACACCCTTGTGTCATCTTTGCGAGTGATATTTGGTGATCTTACTTTGACTATTATATATTCCTCCGGAGGTAAGGAAGTCACTGGGGAATCACATCGTACCATCTCCATTGACCGAGAAACTCTTTTAAGAATATCTTGAGGGTATAATACGGGGGTATCATATCATACGATACTATGTAGGCTGGTGTCCTCCCTTCTTGACCCTAAAACATCCATCTAAATTAGGGTGTTGATCTATCAGAGGATGATACAAAAAAAACATCACTCATCTGAAGAATGACTCAAGTGTTGTGGTGGCGAGCTTGGGAAGGTGGGTGCTGGTCTGTTGGCAAGGCTTGCTTGCTTACATTTATAAACTAGGTTCTGGTCGTTTGACTTGGTTGGCTGTTCTGATAATTGGAAACCTCGTTTGCTCAGTTATACACATTAGTCTACGAAGAAGAAGGAGGGGGATACTGAGCACGGCGGTGTGGCTGACATCATCTTGGAGGTGTTGGTTGCCATGGAAAAATTAGACTACCGTATCTCTTCATTGGCTAAAGTCGGATATACCAGGGGGGAACTAAAGAGATACGAGAGCTTCCATTCTAGATAACCACCAACGACAAATACACCATCACATTATTCAGGACATATACCCCTCTATTAGATTTACCACCGATTGCCTGCCATTCCGCCGAGCAAGCATCAAAGGCGACATGCCACCCTGATTGATCGGTGCTCTGTCAATCCCATCGCTCTTCAGGAGCATCTGAATCAAACCCACATTCCCACGTCTGACAGCCTTGTGCAAAGGCGTGTTCCCAACACTGTCAGAAAGGTTGACGTCTGTGCGACTATTTGACAGTATTATCCGGGCGATATGGTTATAGTTCATCTCGGTCGCGACAGCCAGCGGCGTGGACCCGCCCTTGTCCCTCTTGTTGACATCGATCATGGCATTGTGAATCAGCATCGAGACGGCCTCCGGGCAGTTTGAAAATGTCATCCAATGCAGCAGGCCCCGGCCGTAGTGATCGACAGAGTTCAAACGGACACCGAGGTGGTTGTACAGGACCTCAAAGACGTCGAGATGCCCGGCGCGAGCGGCTTGCCAGAGAGGACAGTTGGGCATGTTTTCCACTTTGACATCTGCGCCCCTGGAAAGCAAGAGTTCTACTAGATCTAGTCTTCCACGTGCCGCTGCCGCCACCAGTGGTGTCACGCCGAATTGGTCTGCTGCGTTTAGTTTCGCTCCACAATCGATGAACATACGGATGCTCTCCTCGCTGCACCTTCTCCCTATCGCGTTGATCAGAAGCGCTCCGTCGTTGACGAGCGTATCCACCCTTTGTTCGATGAGCCTGCTCGCTAGCCAGTGGTCTTTCTTGGCCGCTGCGTAGTAGAGTGCTTTTTTTGCGGAGTCGCGTGAGCCTGAACTGTAGATGCTGTCGTATAGAGAGATGTGAAGGACTATAGCCAAACGCTTGCTTGTGCTTCGTAAAGAGGCTATTTCCCGTGTGTCTAGATACCCTGCGATCGTGAAGAGTAGCTCGTTCGGTAGATGAGAGAGTGACATGTTGGTGCTAAGAGGTTTTAGGTCTTGATATCATGCGATAATGGGCCAATAGCTTGTGCTGGGTGGATTAGGGGAAAGGGTGAAATTAGGGTCCAGAGGTATGGTCCTCAAATGCCTTATAGTGGTCCACTTTCACCTTTCTATGGAGCGTTGCTGTTGCTTTGGATCCCTAACGTACTATATCATACAAGAGAAGCCCGTTTTTCCATGCATGCCCCTCAATAGCGTGGGCCTGGGTGGGGGTTTGGCTACAATTCAACTGAACCATGGGGCAATGGGTCATTCCGTCATCCCCTCAGGCCAAACTCAATGCCTCATAGTATGAGTGCGATACAGAAGGATTCCTATGGGTCAGGAGTATTTTCTTGCGGGCTAGGGCGATATTGAATTGTCTAAAACATAATATGATACATATCCAAGAGCTAACTTTAGGCTATGGGGGCTGGGCTTAAACCTCCATGCATTAACATTTCTATTTCGCACTCAGGTCTCGGTGATATTTGAGAATGCCACATGATAGCATAGTACGTTGGAGTATATGTGGATAAATGCGAGGAATTTCGATATCTGCGCATTGTGTAGGAGCCCCAGCAATATCCTTGGATATGCCCTCGTATCTTGCGGTCTCCGGAGGGCTTCTCGAGAGCAGCGCTATGGCAAGTGAGTCCTATAAGCCCAAGAGCCAGCGACTCTACGAATCATGCACTTCGCAGAATTTCAGCAGCCTGTCGCCAAATCTATGGGTTCATATATAAGGGATTGCTCCCAGAGTGGCCCAGCTGTCTAGGGATCAGGGACATAGGTACGGGAGTACAGATATCGATATGGATAGGGCGGGTAGGGCGTCTCCCCCGTTCGGCTATGTAGTGCTCATGCGGCACACTTGAATTAAGTTATTTGAGACAACGAAAAACGGAAATTTAATACAATAATGCGTGGGGACGAGAAAGCCGAACGTAGGATAAAGAGTTAAAACAAAATCCAAACAAATAAAAAGAAACAAAAACAAAAGCGTAAATCAGACAACCACACCATTTGGGTTTTTTTTATTTTGAAAAAAACAGAAACAAGGGCCATTTCGAGGAATGTGTGCGGGTTTTCCCCTGCTAGAAGTTTTTTTTTTTTTCCGATAACAATCCGTAATTGCGCCAAAGAAACACCATTGTGATACAGATATTAAGTCATGCCTCTGGATCCCAAATTACACCACACCCCAGATCCTGAAGAAGAAAAGAAACCCGATGACCCCCACATAATCATAAATACGGCATCCAGAGATTGTCAAGTTGTGCTAGGTTCATGGGATTTGATGCCTTGGAAATGAAATCGATAACAGTTTGGTTGGCCGGGATACCGCCAGCACCGCTTGACTGGGCTAGCGATGTCGCTCTGCGGACAATAATTTCTGAGTTGATTTGTACCCGCTCTCGTAGTTGCTGTTCCCCTATACTAGAACGATGCTGCTGGGTGAACCAAAAAATCATCTCGTCACGCACAAACACACTCAGATGCTGCTCGAGCTCAAACTACGATTAATGTTAGTGATGATCAAGTGTATTGGAAAATAGCTAGCATACCTCAGGTTCAGTAAGACAGCGTGCAATGGCCATGACCGCACAAGAAAATATTCCTTCGATAGCAATCGGGCCCATTAGTGTCTGAATATTCGGGCTAAAGCGGAATGGGACCGATTCGTTGTTATGGAAGTATGCGTTGGTTGATGCCATGGCAGGGATCAGTTCGGACCCCCAAATATTTCCTGTCTCTCTAGCAATAAACATCTTATGTGGGAATCGACTGCCCATGCTCATAACATAAGTCATGAAAGTCAAAGCCGCATACTGATAGCTGAATTGACGACGGAAGAGGAAGAATTCCGTAAATGAGGTATACGATTTGGTCATGAACTGTTCATAGTTAATCAATATGCTCCAAACGTCATTTCGGGCTACCCACCTCAAGCGCAATATTAGGTGGGACCATGGCTGACTGGATAGAATTGAATATTTCCATCTTGACGTTTGGGTCAACCTGTTGCTGGCCGCCTTTGCTCGGATCTAGCGAGGCAATAACTTTCTTGAGCGAGAATATTAAGGGATCGTCTTTGCTCATTCCTGTCCTCCGGCAATGATCTTCATAAATGCCTTGCAAGGATATGTAGGAAGAATCGTCCTGGACAATCCTAATATGTGGTGCCAAGGGGACCATCAATGGCAGATGGAAGCCAAGGTTCCGGCGACGGCTTTCCTTTCTCCTAGCAAGAGCACTATATGCTATTAGCTTTGAATAACCACTTCAATTCAAGAGGACATACCCATTGAAAATACGGAACAGCTGTAATATCCTCTCTTCTCTGCGACAATGCCTTGCAGCAGGATGTTGGATCGCAAAAGCATGTACACTTCCATCGTGTCCCCTCAATTTTAGGCGCCGGTGGCACACACCGTACCCGCGGACAACATCTACTCGGGGGAGGAAGCGGTCGATACGAATGAAGTCCTTGTTATTATCTTTGTGCTGCGCTAGTGTCAGTAGGTGGAAGTAATGCAGGAATTGGTATTATTTACCAGTAGGTATTGGCCAGGAACCTCAACGTCGTCGAATTTCTGGAACCTAAACTCGCTCAAGTGAGGGCTATACGATTCAAGGTTTTGATTAGGCTGCCGACGGTCAAGTTTCTCCTCAAATCTATCCCTCCAGCGCCGCAACCTCTCGATATACGAAAACAAATTGGGGCGTTCGTTCACAAAGTCCGCTTCAAAAGCAACACGAATATGAGCAGGGAGAATCGTCTCTGCAAAGCGGGTGATATTTGATTCGGTGGAGGGCGGGAGCTTCGAGTCCTCAAGTGAAGGGTTCATCCTTGCAATCCACTGCAATTCATCAGTCGGGCTCAATTAACCTGCAGGCTTCTACTGTAATGTGAATCTTACCTGTAGTCCGTCGTTCAAAAGGGCAACAATCAACCTGTATGCATCTTCATCTGGTGGGCACTTGAAGAACTTTTGTATTTGGTCACCCATAGTCTCCATCGAAAGAGCAAGAAGGGGGAACGCAGTCTTAAGAACAGACATAATCTCCTCTGCGTATTCCCAAGGCAAACGCTTGGCTGGTGGTTGGGGACTAGGCACAGCAGGGGCGGGTGATGACATGTTCTGCCCTGTTGGAGCCGGTGTTGGAGATCCAGCCTCTGCTTTATATTAGATAATTCACAGGAACTTGGGCTTGGGAAACATACTTATAGCTTGGGGACCGGAATTGGTGGCAGACTGAGGGCTAGATGCCATTCCTGCCTCAATTCCATTGGCTTGTGATTGTGTCGTAACGCTACCATGGCGGCCTGAAGGAATTGCTTGACCAACAATTGGGGAGCCAGCCTTTCCACGATTTGATGCTGCTGCCTGCGCAGTCTGCTTCTTGATAACTTGGTAGTCCTCACGGCTTGTACGTAGCAAGAAGTATAAAGCCTTGAGAAGTTAGCAATAGATAGGGTGTGAAGAAAAGACGGCAACTTACCTGAGGGTAATGTTTGGCAATCTTAATTAGAATCGTCCGAGCAAGGCGAGCCTCCTTATGAGAGAGCGAGGTCAAAAGCTGCGGGATGTAGGTAATCCAATACCAAATCGGAATGTCGCCCTTGTAAGCGTCAAACGCCCCAGAGATCGAGGCAGTAGCGTCATCTAAACTTAATAACCAAAGAACTCGCCCGAGCAACTTCCGTGCTTTCCCACTCTTATAAAGGCCAGCTGCTTCCAAATAACAGCTGACAGCGTTGACTGCAGGTTGCATTTCTTGGGGACTCTCTTTGAACAGCGAGTCATTATAGTAGCCCCACTCTGCCCAGGCTTTCGGTAATTTGAGGTCGTGATAAAGCGCGAGACCAAATGCCTCGTTGGCGTCTTCTTTCTGTTTAAGCTTTGACAAAAACATCCCTTTTAGAGTGTAGAACTCGGCCTTTTGACCAGCACCGAAATACCCTAGATTCGTGTTATTGATCACTTCAAGCCCTTGTGTGAGCTCGTTAGGGTTCTGGTAGTGACACTTGGCCTGCTCCCGGAGTTTGAGGAAGGCCTCTTGGATCTCGATGTTTGGTAAGGTATAGATTTTGCTCAATTGATGGATGCATACATCCGGAAGTTGATGTTTCCGAGCAACATGAGCAAAGCGATTGATAATCCAAGCAGTCTCATGATATCCGCGATAGGCGTAAGAGCTGTTGCTGCTACCACCTGCACTTTGGGCTTGACCTGGAAGAAGTGGGAGGTAAGTATTGTTGATTGAATGGAATATGTGTTGCCTCCAGGTAACAAGATCGCGCCAGCTATTGATATCATCCCAAACATTTGGCAACCGATCTCTCCAAGTCCCCAATAGCATCTTGAGTTCTTGTGACTTAGCGTCGAGGTTCTGCGCAGTTGTTGTGGAAAGGCTACTATAGATTATGCTCGCGTCGTGTAACTCCACAAGTTGCTGGAACGCTTGGAGGAGGGGGATATGTGCGTTGGTGATCCTCCGCGGTAGGTTATGCCACTTGCGAAGGGATAGTTGTATGGCTTCATCACATAGCCTGGAAAATTCCCCCGGCACTTCTGTTTTTTGGTGAACTTTCTGTAATGCCATGAAAGCAGCGAAAAAGTACCGTCGCGGAGTGGGGGCATCCATGAGGGACTTGATAGTAGAATCCATGCGCTCCCCATCCGCCCCATTCCAATTCTCCAGCAATCTCCAACCACACTCCAAGAGAAGGTCGTTGTAGTTTTCGTGCTTAGCAAACTCACTTAAAATTTCCCATTGTTGAAGCTTCTGCGCGCAAATAACCCAGTGGTCTTCCCAGAGGTTATATTCAGAACTTGAGAATGGCAGAGCCCCCGTACGTGCTTTGATTTGAGCACCCTCATACATCTGCTGGGCCTTATCCCACATGCCGTTCTGCTCGTACGAGATGGCAGCATTGGTCTCTAAGTATTG
Organism: Tuber calosporum; assembly: GCA_003316355.1. Lineage (NCBI taxonomy): Eukaryota > Fungi > Ascomycota > Pezizomycetes > Pezizales > Tuberaceae > Tuber > Tuber calosporum. The sequence goes on along the minus strand of QFET01008763.1, from coordinate 17,505 downwards.
GGCCCGTCGTCGCCACAGGCCGTAGAACAGGTCCTCCTCAGAAAGCATGGAATACATTTCCGCCAATGCATCTAAATTGCTCTCACGCACAACGAGACTGTCCATAGGTGGGACGTTCGCCGAGTCTTCAAGGAGATGAATTGCAGAGTACCAGGAATCGTAGGTTTTGCTAAGGAATTTGACCATGTGAGGAGGTAAAGTTAATTTTGGTGATGCATGCTCAACTCCTTCAAGAATACTTTGGATGACATTGGGCCGCTTATCCATTTGCCGATGGTGCCATTCCTTAGATAGGAGAGAAACAATACCCCGTAAAAGGTCCTGGCGATCCTCTTTGCCCAACGCCGACCAACATAATGGGAACAGTGCAACCCATATCTGATGCCCTACCTTCGGATCGAGATGTTGAAGCTGAGCCATAGGCTCAAAGATATCTCCAGCTCTTACCTCCGCCAAACTCTGGCAGAACCTTCTGTGACGAGCCATAAATTCCTCAAACTTTTCATCCAGCAGCAAGGAATCCTTTCGCTCATCTGAAACATATGCCATTACTGCGGAAGATGCTGGTGCGACTTTCAGGTCATCCTCGTGTAGTTCAATCCGGAGATCCATATCCACCGACCCAAAAAGCAAATGCGACGCTTGATTCAGCCAATAGGAATCTGCGAGAATTTCCCAATTTTGAGTTGCCAAAACAAAGCTAAGTCGATTGCTGATCGTTCGCGACAGACTTCGGTCAAAGATCTGCAAGAACCGATTACGCATGTTAACATCTTTCGCCCGGGTTCCTATCAAAAACGCTGGTTCGAGCCGGACTGTAAGCTCTGTCTTGGTGATCACCGGGTCTTCGTAGATATCGATTACCAAGTCCAAAAAGCTACTGCAAAGTGCCGGATCAGGTCTTGACTCGAATGACAACATCTTCGACAATACAGCTATTTTTTCCTTCAATGTCGGGAAAGATTCCGTCGATCCAAATACCCATCCCCGCACAATGTGTAAAATTTTCAGACATAATTCCGAGCTCGAGGACCTCTCAACCAATTGAGCCATCACGCTCAAGAAGGGCCTGCGCTGATCCCCCAGCACAGATACCCTAGCGGATGCAACGTCTATCACCATCCGAAGGAGTTCGGTTGTAGTGTCTGGATCAAAGACCTGAGAATTACCTCCAGTGTTTGGCTCTGTCTTAGCTGAATTCGGTAGATTAACCACTGGCGCAGGACCGCCCGGAGGTGCCGAGAGGTGGTCTTTCCCTAGCTTTTGAAACGCTTTCATGAGCGCTGGTATGTGGTCATCTATAACTGTCGGTCGTTTCTCAGACAGGGTCCAAAGGATATTAACACTGGACATGAGATTGGTATTTAAATTCTCCTGTACAATGGTAGTAAGTAAGGAAATAAATAAATCGGATGGTGAGTCCGTCGGCTCCTCTTCCTCTTCTTCTCCTTCCACTCTAGTAGCGGGGATGGCTTGAAGCACCCGCGCAAGCACCGGTTGAAGGCTCTTTTGTACTTCGGTGTTGTCAGACCTCAGGGACTTCTCCAGTATTTTTTGGATCTGCGGCAGGTGTTGCACGATCCAATCATCAGACTTGAGATCGACAATTATCCTCATGACCCGCAACCCGTTAAGGAACCCCGGAAGTGTGTCGTTCGTAATTTCGTTGAGGATGAGGTGTTTCTCGGTGACCTTCGGAAACAAATCGATATCTAGATCCCCCCAGTACTTTGGGCTAAGAAATTCCTTCAGCAAACCAAGTGCACTCCGGCATAGTTCGCTGGATGAAAATTTCTCTTGGAGGCCGCAAATAAATGTCACCAAATGCTTGACTACGTGCATGCGAAGCACAGTTGGAACCGCGTATTCCGTTTTGTCCGAGTTGGGCACAGAGCCAGGGGCTGATGGGGACCGTGAGTCTACTGGCAATTGACCGTACTTCCGCTTCCTTGACGGTGAGGCCTCAGGACTAGTCCTTGCAGCCTCGGAAATTCGACGCTTCTCCCAATCCCGAATTAGTATGATGAGATTGATGGACAACTTTTTGTTTTCCGTTGACGGGTTAGGGAAATGAAGAACAAGCTTAGGCAACGAGGTAACGATCCAACTCAGAAAATGCTCTCTTGACTCGTAAAACAAATCACCGTGTTTCACAAGAAACTGAAATATATTGGTCATTTGTTGCTGGTTGTGTCCCTCCTCAGACAAAATACGACGAGGCCATCTGGCCCAGATCGGGTACCGAGGGTCGCTAACGTTTGGCACTCGCTTTTTTAGCACCGGGGCGATAAGCTCGAGAGCCTGTGTGACCAATGCTCTTCCTTCGTGTTGGTGTGCCTTCAACAAGGCCACATAAATCTGAATCACTATCTTGGAAGGTGTGTCGTAGTGACGAATGAAGAAAGCAATCAAGACATATGCCGCCTGCTTATTGATTATATCCTCAAGTTTGATATAGTTCCAGCCAAATTTGATAACGTCTTTTCTGGCTTCATTTAAAATCGTATTGTGGTCCCTAATCAAGAGGGCCGACATCTGTAAAAGTTCCATTCGGGAGTGGTCTAACCCAGGAGAAGCATCATCTCCTAGATCTCCAAGATTTGGCCTCCAAATCTTAGAGTGAATGGCTTCAATCATATTCCTGTCAACAAGCTTTTGTCCATTAACAGGTTTGGCTCCGCGCTGAACATCCATAGCAAGTATGGGGTTGACAAGGTAGTGAAAGGCAAATGTTTTTGTCTCCTGAGTTGAGGACTTTCCGGAATACAAATCTAGGCACCTATAGATCACATTTCGCCACTGCTCAATAGATCCGCCACATATGATCTTGGAGTATATGTGGTTAGTTAGGGCATTGGACCTCTTGAGCTTGTTGGATGTCCGCGCATCGATCACCTTCAAACAGTTAGAAAAGTCCAGTTGAGAAAAGGCGGAATCAAAGGCATACCTGGAAAAGGAACTCCAAGTCATCCTCCGCGTGCGTCAGATATGTCATAAATATCTCAAGTAATGTCTCAGAAGACTGTTCAACAGCCAATCTAACCGGGACCGCAACCTTCCCTTCCTTCAATCTATCTCTCAATTCAATCCCAGCCCAGAGCAATTTTTCCATCAAATCGCGATTTTGCACGAGCCAATCTTTGCTGCCAGGGTGCTTCACGATGGCGTTGACGATATTAGCTGCATTTACTGTAGGAATGAATTTGTCTTCCATCCTGGTATCCAGATGGATCGTCGATTCCACAAAACGCGGTACATCAGCGCAAACAACATTACGCAAGGGCCCACTACTGTCATCCGCAAGAAGCTGCCAAAAGATCCTGCCGTATCTAATATCGTTTAACTTGGGCTTTATAAACGTCCAAGTCTCGTTAGGATACCGGTTGACGAATTTCAAGAGAGGGGCTCGAAATGGGCTATGCTGTGTTCGCCGAAGCTTTTCTTCCAGTTCTATGACAATCTTAAACATTTCTTCCAAGAACTGCACTGCTGCCGGTGGGAGTAAGTGGAATATGTTCAATATTGATGCTATTACCCGAATATTTTGATTCTGCTCAAGCAATTTGAATGAGGTTTGCTGAAGGATATTTGGTTCGGCCAAGTTCTTCAGGTGGTCCAGCAACCTACTACCGATCTCTACCTTGAAGTAATTGGTCAGAAGCTCCAGTAGCCTTGCCAGCCCTTCCAAACCCGCAACATTTAATCTCTTTGGATCAGAAAGATTCATCAGGATCGGGCGAAGGCCGTTCTGAAGGAGATCCTTTGGCAATTTATTTGTCTGCGCAAGAACTCCCTTTAGCCCTAAATTTGCCGCGTCGATGACCTCCGGAGATTTTGAGTAAAGCGATTTAAAAAAGACCGAAATAATCCGCCCTCTTGTTTGGGTTTTATCGGGCGAAGCGAAATCAGGGTATGTAATTGCCATAGACAACAACTTGATGCAAACCACGCGTAAGTTGAGGACGGACTCGGTTGTTCGATGCTCAGGGACCCGGTTGTTAGACAAGGCATCGTCATCGGCATCTGCAAGAGCAAGTGCTTCCATCATGAGACGATTCATTTCCTCGTTGAATTCTAGAAAAGCGGGTTGGAGGCTGAGGCAAAAGGTTATAGCATCGATATAGCCAATCTGACTCGCAAACGGAAGGGCACGAAGTGGCTTATTGAAAATTGGTGTTAACAAGCGATCCTTGACGGGAGTCATCAACGTGTGTATCTCTATATCAAGTATACCCGACAAGGTCGCAAAAGATTTCTGCGCCGTTTCCCTCACATGCTTATTAGGATTAGATATTTCACAAATGAGTAAAGCGCAGAGGTTGAAGCTCTTCGAGTGATATGTCGTGATCTCCTCCTTGGGGACATTCTTGTTGCAGCGCCGCAGAACAAGATCAAGTGTGGATTGGGCGCATTCTCGAGTGCTGGCCGGAAGGTCTGGAGGCATGTCCTTGATAACATATAACAAAGCTCGAACGAAATCGTGTTGACGCTCCACCATCCAAGCCTCTCCCAGATCGAGATCCTCGGTCAGCGCACGAATCCCTAAGCACCCACCAGATTTAGGATACCACTCCTCCTCATAGCAACAATGACAGAAAGTTTTCGCCATTGAAACAAAGAAGGGGAGTTTATGAACGTTCTCCGTTGACCCAAAGAGTGTGACTGCAGTATCGTAAATCACCTTCAAGGCGTTCTTGACCAGCCCTCTCACAGCTTTACTCTCCGAAGACAGGCAATGAGCGAGAGCCTCAGACAGGCTCCTATTGTCAAGATACATTGGGCCTTCGCCACTATTGACGACAAACTGCTGTTTTCTCTGTCGCATTTCTGTTGTTGCTCTCCCTATTTCTAAGATTGTGAAATGCCGGCATACATCAAACACCAGTGAGGTGGCATCATCCTTAAGCTCCGGGATAGCGACGGCGTGTATAACTGATTCCAAAAGCTTCCGGAGGACGACTTCTTGGTCGTGCTTTTTAAAAACAGGTTTATGTCGGTCAGAGGATGGAATATGAGCATCTGCGCGATCCGACGATCCGCTTGCCAAATCGTTGGCCTGTAATCGGACAAAGAGAGCGAAATCCTCTGGTAGAGGATCGTATCCCACGAAAAGTTTCAGAGCGGAGCTCAAAAGCCTCAGGGATTGCTGCTTGTAAAATAAGTCCGTCTTTTTATCTTGTGCTGTTTTCAAAAGCTTGTTGTCAAATATCTTTTCCACAGCCAAGTCAACCGCGCGAAGCACTGGGAATGCACGTTCACCGGGCGCTCCATGGAGTTTGATATTAACACTACAATCGTCATCCGCGTAAAGCTCGAAGGCTAGAGAAGGAGGGTGCGTCAAAAACCGCCGATTTCTGCCTCCAAGCTTGCCCAAAATTCGCATTGTCGTATGGCTGTGAACGTGGTTGTAGGGCAACGGCCTGAGGTGATCCCATAGCGCAGCCATCAGATCGTCGATAACAGGAGCCATTATGGGATCCAGATAGTCTGCCGTCAAATTGTCCACACAAAGCTCGAGGGTCCTCAATCCTTGATTAACCAACTCCTGCCCGGCCTTGAGAGCTACCACTAACGGCTTCATCAAATAGCTCAAGTGTGGTAAGAGATTGCTCAAGCGTGCTGGAACAGTGAGACACAATTCAACGTACAAATCTCTCTCCTGGATTTTGCGGGCGGAATTCAATAAAGTATTTAAAACTTCGAGAAGGGTTTCCAGAAGAGGCAGAATCTCTTTGTACAGGTGTTCGAACCTTCCACCGCCTATGCTGCGAAACAAGGACCTCAGAAGCAAGAAGTAATTCATGGGCTCCTCTGCAGTGGTTGATAGACTGATCGACTTGAGGACAATCTTACTAACATGCGGCAACAAGACTTGTTCGTTCTGAGCAGAGAAAAGCGTGACGGCCATAAAGGACAATTTGAAGAGGCGCAACAGTACTTGTGACTTCCTCGGATCTTTAGTCCCAACTTCCTCGATATGATCCATTAGAAACTGAAGAAGCATCCCACAGAAGCTTGGAGAAGTTGCTTCACTGGCGAGGAAGAATTGGGGAACATGTAGAAGTGCTGTATGCTCAAACATCATCTCATATAGGTGCGGAATCTCAGAATGGAACACTTCATGGAAGGTGGCCGGGTCGATGCAATGAAATACGGTTGCAAAAGTTTCCAGTAATTCCTTCTCTTCCTTTCCATTCGGAACCATGAAGTGATTGGTTAGGAAGTCTACTGGTGAGGTGCTTGGATCAGATACTTTGGCTTCAGGCTCAACGCCATAGTATCGAAAGACTCTCGCTCCTTCTCGAAATAGTCCGATTATGACATTGACCTCTTCTGCGCTAAACCCGAATGCGACCTCGCTCCAATTTGGAGGGTTATTGTCTCCCGATTGGGAGGGCGGGTTACACGACCGTAAAGCAAAAAGCATGCTCTTAAGACCATTCATAAGGTTTTTAAACAGAAATTTATTATCTTGTTATTACCATTACTGCTGTTAGCGTATGAGAAAAGTGGAGAACGGGGCAATCACTCGTACCTGAAACCGGATCAGCACCCCTCTCCCTAGGATTCGATGTTTTGATCGGGGTTGCCGTGAATATGTCTATTTCATCATGCTCATCCCGCCGATTCCTCTCCGGCTCCATTACAACTTCTTCGGATTTAGCTTCCTCCTTGGCCTGCCAGTTCATCCTGCTCTGCTTGACTGCATTCTCATACTGCCTGTTCATAGACTTGAACTTTTCGGCGATGGCGTCAAGAATCATGATCAAAAAGTGCCGAGCTGTGATGTCAATATTAGATATCTGACATTCGAAAACTGGATCTTGAACACTCTTACCCTCCTGTTTGTTCTCCAATTTTGCTATAAACTCAGCCAAATTTAACAGCAGCTTCGCACTCATTGTCTGAAAGCTTGTGCCGGGGAAGTTATCGTGCAAATTCTTCGTATACACTTCGACAGTCCGGCCAATCTGATCGCGATCTAACGCATCTCGAACATGATGGATTAAATCCGCTAACATGCTGTATGCTAAGGGCCTGCCGCATACTTCTTAGCCTTCGCGTCCGACTTATATATGGATAAACTCACCTCATAGTTTCATAAACAGTTAACCCATCTCCAATGAGAACTCGCTCATCCAGGAGTTCGTCTATCTTGCCCAGAAATATCTTCCGAAAGTTGAAATTGATTATGTGACGCGTAGCTACGAGTAGCTCCTAAGTGAAATCGTTCGTAAACCTCAAACCAACACAAGAGCAGCCACTTACCTTGCGAGCTCCTGAACGTTCTCTTGGGCAATCTTTTAGCAATCTCACCACAATCTCAGGAAGTGTAGGCAAAAATTCTTGGAGTTGATGTGAATATACACGCAGCACATAAGCCAAAAAACTCATGGTCTAGATATATTAATAATTTCTCATCATATTACACTTTACCGGTTCTGGAACTCACCTTAACTTGTGCTGTTATAAACTCCCCGAATGCGGCCCTATTCTTGATGTTTGGACTAACACCCGTGAATACCTCCCCTTTAGCTTTAGCCAGTTTATGCGCCTCCTCCTGAGGCCCGGCTTGTAACAACAACATTTCCTTGATTCGAGGAACAAATAGTTTAACATTTTTGTGTACACAAGGTCGATGGGCCTGAAACAAGCTGACCACTATGATCGGACATTCTGCAAGAACTTTGAAACTTTGCATTCCTTTAACAAGCATTTTTGTGGGTTGTTGCGTCTCTGTCGCAGGATCCTGACCTGGCATCATTGGAGACATTGGCTTAGGGCTTTGCGTCATCCCCAAATTCTGTGCCGAATTTCCTGGTGTACTAGGCATTCCCGGTGTACCTCCCGATGTAGTAGATGGATTATCAAAAGCTTCCTTTACAGCTTTGGGCATCATAGTGAACATTTCCTGGATCAGATCCAAGAAAGGTTGGACCTTCTCCGTAAGTTGTTTCTGGTAATGTCTCTGAAAATCCATTATCGTCTTCATACACAGAACAGCGTTGTCCTCATTCTCGGTTTTAACAAGCGTCATTAGTAATGTCATCAGATCGCTGGCGTATGGTTCCAGAGCTTCTGGTGGGGTATACGGCAACCGGTGGATCGTGTCGAGAGTAATATTCCGCAATTTCTACAAATTTGGTTAACCAAGTCACTTGAAACAGAAGATTTTAACCGAACCTGCTCAGGGGACGTTGATACAAACACAGGCTGACCACTCAGTATGCTCATAAACACAGGCATCAACTTTGCTAAAAATTTCGTATATTCCGCTGGTCCCTGTGTAAACATATCGATCGAGTCACGAAGCTCCCCTGCGATCTGTAGTTTTAACTTGGCATCTAGTCTCTCACGCTCATCAGCTACACCACCGCTGTTGTAAAAGGAAGGAATATTGGAAACAAACCGAGCGAGCTGTCCCCCAGCCTCGCGGCGTACACGTCCGCGTGGGCAGTTCCGCCCGCCATGATGCTTGTAGATTCCCTCAATCAGCCGAGGTAGATTTCGGCGTCAACAGTTATTAAGATTCAGTGACCCAACAATGGGAAATAGCAAGAACTTAAATTCCTAGAAAGAATCCTTTGTTAGCAATACCAGATCAGTTCCGCGGACCGCAGAAGTTGAGGAGTTGTGTCGTTTGGGAAAAACGGAGGCGACTCACCTTCTGCTCTACGGTAATGACTTGCAACCGCCAGAAAGCATCAGGGAGAAAGGGTTGATGAACCGGAAAAGGAGTAAGGGCAAAGGAGTGATGTATAAATTTCTCTTGAGCAATGGGGTGGATTCTTGCTCGCGCGAAAGGCAAATCTATTTCTCAGCGCGCCGTTGAGTGAAGGGTACGAGGTTGCTGCTTAAAATTGTGGAGAATGGACAAGACGGCGGCAGACGCTCTCTTATGCAAATTGCGGTGCCAAGCCCTTTCCTCTTTCCTGCGGATGATACCACTGGCACCAAACTGTTTCCGGCCCCAGAGCCGCAGGAGGCTCTACCTGCGCACGATTTGTCCCAACTTGTGCAAGTATCGTGCTTGTACTAGCACGAGTACTGGTACTAGCATCCACGAAGAACTGGGTTTTTCCCACCATCCCCCAATTCCAAAAGCATCTGGAAGTCTGTGCACCAAGTTAAAACCAGACCGAAATCTACGGGTCTTGGCAGCACCCTTTCCCGATACCCCAAAACCAAAAACCTACAGTACGGTACCCTCTTACTCGAGCACTGGTGTTTCGCTCAGTCATATCATACATACAAAAAAGTAACTCAGTGCCCTAACGCAAACTTGTTCGTGCATTCCCTTTTTTTTTTCGAAACACCTCTCTTACAGTTCTCAACCAATACCCACTCTATCAAAGGAAAGCTCACAAAGCTAACCAAGAGTTGACTTTAAGTAGTTCTATACACAACCTTCCTCGCTGTTGTTAAGGCCTATTCGTCGTTGGATATGGTCGTGGTGAGAAGGCCCGGCTCCATACACCCCCAAGTAAACTATGATACTATGCTTATTGAGTAGCATCGAGACATCTGACGTCTCCAACCCTTCTGCAAAACTCACCTTTCCCAACACGTGGAACCTCAGGATGGCCAATGTCGGTGGTCTCAAAAAAAATACAATATCCAAAATATTTCAAGAGTAATCACTGCTCGGAGCTTGTAGTTCATTTCTCCTTGAGGAGCGCAACTATTATTCCTCCAGTTCTCTGCCGCCCCAGAGTGCTTATCACAGAATTTTTCAGCAATAGATCGACGAAAAACAGCCCCACGTATTTGATGTGTCCGAACAACAACAAAAAAAAAAAAAAAAAAAAACCCATGTTTCTGACATGTTAGAGCGCAATCCCATAGCATTCCAAGTATAGATGTTCCATTGAGTGGATGGGTGAATCGATATGGTGCACCTGACACAGGTATTCTCCGCTCCACATGTTCCAACCTAGTATCATACAAAGCACCGGGATGGGATATCACTAGGTCCTCGTAAAATTTAAAAGCACACTGATTCTCAGTGCGCAAGCCAGCTAATCCGGGCAGTAGGGCAAATTCTTCCCCGCTTACTCGAGTATGATACATGTTTCTCCCACCCAATGTGACCGTACCGATACCGGTACTCAAAAAACGATAGATTGCCTCCTAAGTTCCTCACCAGAAAAAAAAAAAAAAAAAAAGGCAGCCCAGATCCGGGGACTCGAGTACTGTGCAGTAGGCGAGAAAATAGGGTCGCAGAAAGACACAATACCCCACGGGCAGATACTCAACTTTGGCCTCTCTTAGGGTGAGACCCAAATCAGGCCAACCGTGTTCCATCAAGCACAATGGGAGCTGCTCTGTTGAGCCGCCACAAACGAAACAAGGCTGAAGTTTTCGTTCTGCTGCACCCCTCTCCCCTCACATTAGCACCTTGCTTGCTCCTTATCTGTTCAAAAAGGCTATAAGTTAGTCTGTATTATTATTGCTTTGTTTAACTATGTCCCTAAATCTCCCCAACTCACCAAGAGCGAAATATCGACTACCTGCGCAAGTCGGCTATATACAGCTCATAACTGGTAGTAGGAAAATTTCCTAAGCCTACAGTGTGATAGAAAATCCAAGAGAATCACACCCTTTCATCAGACACCTTTCTTTTTTTTTCACCTCCTTCATGATGTTCTAGAATCCCTACAGCACGAGTGTTTGCATCATCAACTATCACTCTCGCCCCACTTCATTGGTAGCAATAAGTGCCTGACTCAGCTTGAATTGTATCATAGCCACCCAAGGACAGAACCAAACTGCGAAAACCCAAACCAACCGCTATAAACATAAACCCCTAAGGGTGCCACGAGTGCGAATGAGAATACAATAATATACGAACTATGGATACTAAGCTCAACTCTAGTAGGAGCCAAGTCTAGGGCCGGTTCCGCAACCGATTGAGAGATTTCGATGCCGCGTTTTGGCTATCGCGCCATGGGATTGCCATACAATTTATTTGTTGGCTCAATTCCATTCCGGACGTGTTGCCCTGCTGCAGTTCGCACCCACATTACTCGCACGGTACAGCCAAATACCCGTACTACGTCATGATGCTGCTTGTAGAGGATAAAAATTGTAAAACGTGGAATCCTCTGTAAACTCAGTGTAGAGAGTTTGTTCTCAGTGTCTTGTAAGAATTGTCTGGGTGTTTCTAGTCGTGCTTGACGAATATTGGTGGGGAACGATAAGCTCATACTGTATCAATCGCGCACCAGCAGGGAAACGGAGCACTAAATCCCACTACTCACACAATCAAGCGTGGGGTGTTCCGAAGATCCCCTTACTTTGCTATGAACCCTAAGGACTAGTCATGATGTTACTTGACCAGCAAGAGGGAGTTATCGGTCAGGTGGGCAATGCGCTCACCCGCAACAGGTGACCACGCACCGTCCCTCTCATAGGGGGCTGGGCCCCCAACCCTTTTCGCTCCTTTGGGTGCTATCGGATTCTGAGCACTTGAGTATATATCATGATAATATGCAGTTGTATGAAATTACCCCACAATCTGATATGAATGGAGCACAGATCAACACACAATCCAGGTCTGGGCACATGCCAAGAACATGAGAAATACATCAAAAAAACAGGAACACTAGTCCAGGTACCCGCGATAAAGCTAGTGAACACTTAATTCAAGCCAACCTGCAACATAACCCCGCCTTGTACGAAAACAACTCCCCAGGTATCTGTAATTGGCTGGAGAGGTTAGGCGGGCCCGCATCTTCTATGATAGATATGATGGGTTCGGGCAGATGTCTATATATAGGGGCAAGCTTCCCCAGCGAGATGCGGTATCGAGTGCAGCACTTTGGTTACTGAGGAAAGCTTTTCTAGCATGTGCTTTGGCAAGATTCCTGCCGAACAGTTGCTGTAGCATCCATGCTTGTGGCATGGCTGGTTGGATAATTTAGATTGGCTAAATCGAAACCAAGAATACAGATTCTCGTTCCGCTACAGGTCTCATTTCGCCGAATCGTGCGCAGTACTGCATGAGTACCCACCGTGCTGCATCAGGTCGGCCATGCGCCGGTGTGAACTGATTTCGCCCTGAGACATGTTCCAGAACGAGACCCAGTGCCGCCGATATCAGGATCAGGTAAATTCTCTAACTTAGTGCCATGCCGATTATCTGATTCCCATCACCGAGTCATGAATCATGACGGAAACTAAGAGATTCCCCTGCCGTGAAGCTTGAGCATCGGTACCCTAGCACCATACCAGCCTGAGAACATTACCGGCTGCATGGGGTTGGGGCCATTGGTCATGATCATTGGTCTCTGTCGTTTAATGACTTACTGAAATGGTCAAGAACCGTACAGTCAATTACAAGTCACGGATCTCGTTCATGACAACGACTGTTTGGATCCACTGGGTTATGTATGATGTTAAGTATCCCTAGAAAAAAATCGTTTTTCCAAAAGAATTTTAAAAGAATTTTTATGACTTGGTTGTGCGGGTTCCCTCTTGATGCTGGCAGAAGGGCAAGGTAAATAATTGCCTTTTATTGACAATTAGTGGAATATTATGCTTACTCATCTGGTGTTAAAGACACCAGTTGGGGTATGTTGTCTAGCAATTGAATTGTGTTGTAGGCAGGTTATGGTAGCTACGCAGACTGTACGCAGGCTCCCCCGCGTGTGTTTTGGTAGGCTACAGTACCGTAGTGGAGCTGGATTAATTTTCGATAGCAGCTTTTTTTGTTTTGCGGTGCCGGGCTTCTGTTTGTTCGTTCTTCAACTTGTTGGTGAAGCCCCGCTCAATTGATTACTTCCCGCTGCTCGATAGATCTACCCCGGTTGGCCCTCTGCGTTCGCCAAATCAGCCCCTTATATGTCTCCCTCCGCAACACCTAGATTTCATCAACACCAACGCTACTGAACGAAGCCCCTTCGCCCTCGCACAACACAGCTCCACATCGTCTGCCCCCCCCCGCCGTTCTCCTCCACAATAGTCTCAAGATTCCATCTCTGTACGCAAACCAAAGAACTGTTCCCGGTATCCATCTCTATCTCGGTTTACCTTTCACTGCTCCTCCAAACCCCTCTAAGGCCGACGCATCATCAACTTGCTCCTCCCGTTAACATTGTTTGAGTCGTTTTTTTTTGGCTATATGGTCCTATACAATTGATTCGACCTCGTCACGAAAAAAACGTTACCAACATTCTCGCCGCTCCTTTCTACGTACCATTTTACTTCCCTTCTCAAGGGTGCCAGGTTTTGAGCTCAAAGCAGATCCTACAGCGGTTGCTCGGTGGATTTGAGAATGAAGAATTTCAGGCAGCGAGTGGGTGTATGTTCCTTCCGTGGTTTTTGGTTTTTCATCTCATTAGTATCCCCTTACTCTCCAATCTTGGATTGTCGCTAATTAGTACATTCTGCAACTTGCTTTACTGTTTTGCAGCTATCTCGAAAAGACCCCAAACCAAATAAGGGGAAGAAGGATTCACAGGGAAATTCACCCTCCTCTTCTACCAGCCAGCTTATTCCGTCGGGTTCTGGGTCTTCTAGCTCAGAGAAGAAAGGTAGTGGTAGCGGTTCTGAGAATGGAGATAAGGCTCTAGGTCACAAACAACAGAAGGACTCTGCAACTCCGATTATGACACCGGTCGGCTCACCCGGAGCTACCAATGCAGCGTCTCTGGCGGCGAACAATCAGCAGCAGACAAGTAATGCGATAAGTTCATTGGGGTCTCGGATGATTGCACCCTCCGTGATAATCAGCCCGTCCTCCGCTCCTGTATGTGCTTTAGATTTCGCAATGATTAACTGATAAATTTGCTAATTGTTGGTATCTCTTTGTGTTGAAAGCATATACCACCTCCCGGTGCTGCCGAAACAATGCCTGGTGATTTGGTTCCACCCAAGGCTGGCGCAAAGGGCGTCGCTTTTGACCGATTACAGACTGCTCCGAAGGCGGATCAAATACCCGAAGGGCTCAAGACACCAAAGAGACAGCATAGTTCTCGATTTGACATATCGGAGAAGAGGGAATTGGAAAAATTGCAAGCATTTCATGGTATTTTGTTTTTACCCTCTTTGTAACTTTTGGGGGTCTCTGCCGATTTAGGGATGGGTTGCTGATTGTTATCCGATGGTAGAGGTTCCACCCCAGCGGCGACAGGATTTGTTTTTGCAAAAGCTTGAACAATGCAATGTGATTTTCGATTTCAATGACGCCTCGGCCGATATGAAATCCAAAGAAATCAAGCGCCTTGCTCTCCATGAACTGCTTGACTATGTTGCTAACAATCGCTCTGTCATCACGGACGCAATGTACCCCAAAGTTGTCGAGATGTTTGCCAAAAATCTTTTTAGACCTATCCCACCGCCTGTGAACCCTGTTGGGGATGCGTTTGATCCAGAGGAAGACGAACCCGTGTTGGAAGTTGCCTGGCCTCATATCCAAGTGGTATATGAGTTCTTTTTGAGGTTCATTGAGAGTCAAGACTTCAATACCAACATTGCCAAGCAGTATATTGACCACCAGTTTGTCCTACAGGTTAGGATCCCCTCGCACTTGGGTTTACCCTATCTGGAAGGGCTGATGGGTTGCTAATATGAACCAAAGTTGCTTGAGCTTTTCGATTCCGAAGATCCTCGAGAGCGTGACTTCTTGAAAACTACCCTCCATCGCATTTACGGGAAATTCCTTAACCTCCGGTCATATATCCGGCGCTCTATCAACAACGTATTTTTCCAATTTATCTACGAGACTGAGCGCTTTAATGGGATTGCCGAATTACTGGAGATTCTAGGAAGTATTATCAATGGGTTCGCCCTACCCTTGAAGGAGGAGCATAAGTTGTTCTTGACAAGAGTTCTTATTCCACTTCACAAAGTCAAGAGCTTGAGTATGTACCATCCACAGTTGGCATACTGTATTGTACAGTTTTTGGAAAAAGATGCGGCATTGACTGAAGAAGTTTGAATTTCCCCAAGCCTCTCCTAGTCTTTTACTCTAACCATTTGATAGGTTGTCCTTGGCTTGTTGAGATACTGGCCCAAAGTCAATAGTACGAAGGAAGTCATGTATCTGAATGAGGTTGAGGACATATTCGAAGTCATGGATCCTGCTGAATTCGCTAAAGTTCAAGAACCGCTCTTTAGTCAATTGGCCAAGAGTGTTGCTAGTCCACATTTCCAGGTGTGTAGAGTCCTGCGGCGGTGTCAAGTGTATTTCTAATGGATAGTAGGTTGCAGAGCGAGCTCTTTATTTCTGGAATAATGAGTACTTTTGCAATCTGGTTAGCGATAATGTTGAGGTTATCTTGCCAATTATGTTCGCTCCGTTATACGAGAACTCAAAGGGTCACTGGAATAGGTATACTCATCTCCCTCACCAATACAATCAAATCCTATTTGTATCACTATCACTGGATTACTTATCCCACCTTTCTCTTTAGAACTATTCACGGGATGGTATATAATGCCATGAAGCTTTTCATGGAAATCAACCCAGGTCTTTTTGAGGAGTGCACTGGGATATACGCAGCGGACCAAGAAAGCGCTCCTCAGAGGCAACAAGAAAGGGAGGCTGTCTGGAAGATGCTGGAGGATACAGCTGCCAAGAACAAGAAGTCCAGAGAGGCAAGTGGTGCCAACGAAGATGGTAAACGTTTGTCCTCTAAGGGTTCGCAAGTTGCCAGGAGTGGCTCCCCCATGCAGATAGCTGAGGATGGCGCTGGTGATAGTGAACGGAAAATGGTAGCGTTGAACATTCATGATGAGGGAAAGAAAGTGGTAGGTGTCGCTTAGGGCCTCCATATTTCAGTTTCGGGCGTTGGAATTGTTTGCTTTTTTACCTTTGAAGTAAGCGAAAATAGAGGCATCGTTGGAGGAGGGCAAGCGTAACGGAATGAGGAGGAGCCTAAGTGAATGGCAGGGAGGGCGGGGCATTGCACATGTTCAAAATCATTCATTTTTCTTTTTCGAATTCCCCCTTTTTTTTTTCTTTCCTTTTTCCTTGATCTCCCTTGGCTATGAGGTTCTCCACATTTCAATTCATTGTTACATTTTTTTTTCTTTTTCTCTTTTTTACTTATCTTATTATTCTCACTATGTTATGGGCGCTGTGCAGTCTTCTGACTTGTCATGCTTAATATGAAAAAGAAACAACGCCAGGTGTCTAATCCATCCCCACATACCAATCCTCATTACCACCACCAGCAGCCTCAAAAGCAACAACAATCGCTATCTCAACACTCACTATCAAAATCTCGCCCAAGAGCCCGCAGCAGCGGAAGCATCGACAATTCACTGAATTCCCCTTCCCCATCGCCTGGGAGACCGCGGTAATGTGATAGCCAACTGAAGAATTATACAATATATCTCACTTTCCTCTTTTCCTCTTTTGTTCTCCCATTCCTCGACGCCTTGATTTTATTTTATTTTATTTTTCTCATCTCCTTCTCGCTTTACCCACTCGCTTTGTTTGAAATTGGTTCGTGAGTTTGGTTGCCCCTCAATACCAGATTGGTTGCATTTTGTTGTTGTTTTCTCTATTAGAATGTGATGCTTGCTGGATCGCGTGCGGTGGTAGTAGCGACGGGACATGGGATGGTACAGTATGATGGCGGGGGTTTACGCAAATAAACCTGGTGTTTGCACTGTTTTTTTGTTTTTTGTTTTCCCTTCATTTTTAGTCATTATTAACATGTGTCCGGGGGGATTCGGGCTAGGGGGGAGAAGGGGTGAGGGGGTGTGGGAAGGAATCAAGGAATCGAGGAGGTGCTGCTTGCTTTACTTTGTTGCTTGGGAGGCTTTCATGTCTTGTCACTCGAACGAAAATATATCGCCCTGCCTCGTGTTGTTGTCTTGTTCGGTTTCTTCTCCTTCCTCTTTTTCCGTTCTGCCTTGCCATGCCCTGCCTTACCGGAGAGGGAGGAAGGGAAGAAGGGAGTGTGTGCGTGTGTGCCTGTAAGATGTACCGATTGAGTGAATGAACGAATGAATAAAGTAAACGGAAAAGGTCGAACGAACTGGTCCCCCCTCTGGAGTAGACTATCATACTATATATACTTACCCTTTTTTTTTATTTTTTATTTTATTTTTTTTCGACTCCAACCCGCTACAAAAAAAGGAAGAAAAAAGAAAAAACCAGCCAATAAAAAAAAACCAACCAACCAACCAACCAACCAATCAAAATAGTTCAACGTTGGGGCGGTCCTGGTGGGGGTTAAAATAGCGATTTCAAGCCAAAACTTGAAAAAATGCGTTTCGTGATGTTTTGGGTATTGATGTGACGTGATGTCATACGGTGGGTAGGCTCAATACTTGTATCATACTTGTAATATCATACTGCACCGCATAGGTTTTTTTGGTTGAGGAAAACGTTCGGGTGATGATGGTGATGGGGGGTTAGAAGCATATCTGTGGGGTGGTTTGTGTTTTTTCGCTCTTGCCCTCCTTCACCCTTTTGCGTCGCTGTGCTGTGACTGTACTATGGTAGGCTAACTATTGTACTGTGCTAGTACTGTACGATAATTACCATAG